>PXOE01000174.1:0-98790 GCA_003012245.1 Microcyclospora tardicrescens | reverse complement strand
GTTATATATAATTCTATCTAATAAAACTAGCTATACTATATATATAGAAGAATTATAGTAATTAGTATAATTAGTAGTAGTAAGGATAATTAGTAGCTAACTATACTAACTACTTTAGATATAGATATATAGTATATAATATATACTATAGAGAACACTATCCTAGAGTATAGGTAATTATACTTGTATTAGTATAATATAGTTTATATATATATATAGAGGTATTAATAGTTAAAATAACATGTATAATGCGACGCTACGAAGGGTCGGAAGTGTACGATTTTCGCTATTATCTATAGAACACCCTCGCGCGACGCCCGACCCTAAACCGAAGCGCGCCCTCGATATCGCAACTTCTTGTAGTCGTTTCTCTAGTATGTTTATAATGGACGAACTTTGCGCTCTATGTTTCGAAGCGTGTAACGCGTCGGGAGGGCTCGCAGAGTCGGAGATTATGGACTGCGAACAATGCCATCTTCTTCGGTACCCATCTACAGCCGACCGCATCGACCGTATGAATCGTCGTGCTACATACCTTTCGACATATGCAACTGGACTAGCGACGACTTCTAGTTATCCATATCATTTATCGCAGCCGATCCATGCTCAGAGATGTCCTATGTGCCGACTTGGGTCGCGACTTATGGCATATGAACTAACAGGCGACACTGACTACAAAAGCTCCTACCACCGGAAAATGGTCATATACAAGGATACGACCTCTAGCCGGCTAACAGTCGGATGGCATGCCCAGCTCTCGGATCGCTTAGGTTACGGCGGTTCAGGTGTCATCGCTCCGGCCCAAGGTTGGTCAAGAGGTTGAACTCAAGCAAACCGGATTGCCAGATAACAGTAGCTGTTTTCAGATTCGGACGACTCAGATTTCGCAATGACACATCTGTATGCTCAGAACACTAGCAACAAGCATGTGTTAGATCTCGCCGCTCATTGGGTGCAGAAATGCGAGCGAGAGCACGCCCTTTGCGACAGCCGGCAGAACCCACAATGGTATCCCACTCGCCTGATTGATATCGGAACATGCAGTGTGGGGAGTTGGAAGCTCATCGTTACGGCAGAATGCCGCCCATGTGGACCATACGTAACCCTGAGCCATCGATGGGATACCAGCGAAGTATTTGAGCTGACCCGTGATAATCTATCAGTTTGCCTTGCTGGGGTCGCTTTGCAGCTTCTCCCAAAGACCTTCCGCGATGCCATCGTCGTAGCCTATCATTTCGGCGTGCGATATGTGTGGATCGACAGCCTTTGCATTATCCAACGTGAGGCTGACCACGCGGACTGGAATGTTGAATCACAGCTCATGGACAAAGTGTACGGGAATGCCTATTGCAATCTATCTGCCACAGATTGTCGCGACCAGGGTCTGCTCCAACCCCGTGACGCAACCAGGTTTGAAAAACACTGGTTCAACTTTACGCCTACAAATACAAGTAGCATTCTCCCTGCTGGAAAGTGGGTCGTCGAGCAGGCACGATATGGAAATAATGTCAGAGACATCTTATACAGTGCTCCTTTGCATCAGCGTGCATGGGTCCAGCAAGAACGCCTTCTGGCGGCACGTGTGCTTCACTTCTACAATGGAGAGATGGTGTGGGAATGCTGCAGTGCTGAAGCTGTTGAACGATATCCTGCTGGCATACCGAGCTATCTGTATGACCAGAGCACTGCTAGACTTGCACGTAAGCAGACGAAGAGCTTAATGGCCAGGCCTGTGCTTTTGAAACTTTGGTATGAATTGCTAGAAGAGTACACGATGGCCAATCTTACGGTAGCTACTGATCGACCTCTTGCCATATTGGGCACAGCCAAGCATTTCGAGACACTTCTGAAGGACGAGTGTGTTCTTGGTCTTTGGAAGAGCAGGTTAGAGCTTGACCTCATGTGGGTAGCTCACCGCACGTTTGGTGACCGATGGAATTGGCGATATGCAGCCTACGGGCTTACAGAAGACCCTCATGTGCCCAGTTTCTCGCCACTCTCGCAAGATCGGGGGGCATCTCAGTGGCAGCTGGGTCCACGTGAGGTCTGCCACTTGCTGTTCTCCGTGGAAAACATTGAGGTGACCTCACTTACTTTGGGACCTAAGTGTTCTGCACGACTGTTCGCTCGGGGTCTGTTGTTTGAAATTAAGCTTCGTCGTTCGCAAAAGGAGCTTGATGTGCCAGGCTTCGTTCATCGTGGTGACTCGGATGAGTCCCTTCAAACCGGTCTCATCCTCGATCGAAGCCCCGTGAATCTGCTTAGGGAAGACTGTGGTGATTTTGACTGTGTAGCCTTGGCTGCTTGCTGTATCACGGAAACGCGAGTGGAACACGAGGTCTATGAATTCAGCGAAACTCCCCACTATTACTATTTCCTTCTTGTGAGTAAGGATGAAGACAGGAAAGTCTTCACACGAGTAGGCTTCTTCAGCTCTCGGGAGGACTTGCGAGAATCAGCAGCAATGGACGAGTCGAATATGAAATCTGTCATCATCGAATAAGGAAGAGACATCACCTTGCGCCGGATTTCTTATCATGGCCATCGACCTTGCGAAGTGTATCCATTTGACATATATGTAGCATCCTCACCACAAGACATGCTTGATGATACATGGACATATGCACTGTCTGGAGTCTCCATGAGGGCTGCAATGTGAACGGCCGATCAACAGCTTCCCTCCGCGTGCTCCTATATTTCGACCGTTCCACTTGAGATACATCCTCCCTGGCCAAATAATCCTTGACCAACGGTCACAATGCGCGGTAAAGCGACACGGAGGATACAGGAAAAGGTTGAAATTGGGCAAGATTAGCACTTCACAATTTAGCTTTGTGTGGGTGGTTGTGCATCTCTTGCGCATCCTTCTTGGCCATGTTTCTCATCACAACTCGTTGAATCTTACCAGAAGGCGATTTAGGAATCTCATCGATGAACTGGCATGTAACATCAGCATGTAGAAAACCTAGGCAGAGAACAACAATTGAAAGAACTCACCTTTACGCCACCATCTAGGCGCTTATGTTTCGCGACTTGCGCCGCGGTCCAGTCCTGGATATCCTTCTCGCTGATCTTTCCTTTGGAAGCATCTTTCAACACCACGTACGCCCGGGGCAACTCCTCGTGCTCTCCTTGCAAACCCACGACTGCAGCATCTGCGACGTGTTCGTTCTCCAGCAGCACTGCCTCCAGTTCTGCGGGCGCAACCTGGAAGCCATTCACCTTGATCAATTCCTTCTTGCGGTCAACGATCCAAAACCAACCCCTGTCATCGCAGATTGCAACATCGCCTGTTCGCATGAAACCCTCGCTATCAAAGACATCTCGGGTGGCTTTCTCGTTTCGCCAATATCCGAGGCAGACATTAGGGCCTCGCACATGGATTTCTCCTCGCTCGCCAGGTCCCACTTCTGCACCAGCGTCGTTGACAAGCCTCATCTCACTGTTAGGATCGATGAAGCCAACTGAACCAGAGCGGTCGTCAATACCACCTGGGACGTGGAGACAACTGCAGGTGACCTCTGTCATTCCCCAGGTCTGCACGATCTTCAGATTACACTTTTCAGAAACCTCGTTTTGCAGTTCTTTGGATAAAGGTGCTGCGCCACACAGGATGTTGACCAGGGAGCGAAGATCATATTTCGCAGTTTCGGGACGTTTCGCTAGCATGACGAGGACGGGCGGTGCGGTCTGAATATGTGTGATCTTATGGTTCTGGATATGTCCGAGCCATTCCGTGTAGTTGAAAGACCTCATGTAAAAGCAGGGTGTTTTCGTGATGGCGGCGGCAGTTATGCTCCAGAGCTGACCATATGCATGATACAGAGGTAGAAATCCGAGCCATCGTTCTGGCTGCGCTTGGTCCGGCGGCTGTTCAAGATTTCGCATGAATAGTGATTGTTCGACATTAGCGATGACGTTTTGGTGGGATATCATGACTCCTGTGGGTAAAACAGTTAATCTAGGAAGGTGATAGGCGAGGACGAGATGTTGCGATACCTTTGGGAAGTCCTGTCGTTCCCGACGAGTAGTTCAGTACAGCAGATCTGGTCTTGCTCTCGTGCGAGTTCATTCTGTGCCACTGCCATCTTGTCGCATCTTGTTCGGAACCCAGCATTGATCGCCAGTCTCGTACACCTCTCTGTGTCTCACATGCTCTGTCGCTGAAAAGGAATATGCGCTCCTGTGGGAACTTGTTCTTCTGCGCGGCCTGCAACACGATTTCCAAGAACTGCGGCTCTACAAAGACTACTTTCGAGCAGGTATTTTCTAGCTGAAAGGATGTCTCCTTAATACCGTACGCAGGGTTGCATCCAGAGAAGATGCGTCCTGACCCTGCGGTGCCCAGGTACAATACGGGCACAAAGATGTGATTGCTGCTATACATCATAACAGGTTCATTTTGCTTGACCCCGAGCCTGTCTAGTCCCACCCCTAGTCGCTTCACCCAGAGCAGAAGCTCTTTAGGCGACAGCGAGTGGCAAGTGTCGTTCGCATCAATCCAGATCGGGTTGTCTGAAGGTGGTGTGTCTTCCGGAAAGACATAGCTAAGAACATCGGTTTGCGGAATGTCAATCGTGAAGGGGGATTTCTGAGGCATCTTGTTAGCGACAGTGCAATGCGATCCCAACCAGTGGCTTACTTATAACAATTTTGTATACGCTGTTGTAGAGACATGTGCTAGATGACGGCTACGACACGCCACCCATTCGTCCGGCAAGGCCTCGGTTGAGGTGTTGCGGAGCAAGAGTCGTGCCAAACTGAATATACACGTACTTGCCTGGCCACTGAGACTATGACCAGTCGCCAAAATTCTTCATAGCCTGGTCGGGCTCATCATGTACTACTGGAATACAATGAGCGTAAAAGGGAAGGTTGTCGGTTGTCTACATGTACCTGGACGACAAAACCCGTTGACGGTTGAAGCCGCATCGCAGGTGCACAAAATCACGTCTTGGAATAGCGTTAGTCCTACCAAAGTACGTAACATGACTACAAATGCAACAGATTCACGCCTCTCCAATGTTGAAGATGGACTATATAAGCCTTGGCAATGGAAGTATAGTGGCATTTGGACTGGAGTATGTTGGCATCAGAGATGAAGTATATCGGCATTGGAAGAGAGTACTTCAGCCTCACTGAAGCAAGGTATATCAGCGTCAGAGACTCTTAACACATATAAGGTATCGGTGATGCTACCTCAGCGTACATGTGTGCAAATGCCTCTTAGTATCAGTCGCGTTACCAGACGGGGTGCACATTATAAAGGTTCCCAAGTTCATAAATATGGGGATTGTGAGCAAGCAGACATACCTTTTCTCCGCCTATCCAAAGTCGACTATGGATGCCTTGCTATGACATGACAGAGCTCTCTCAACAGACTAATCAGCACGGATCAACAGGGTTCAACATCAGTTTGGTACAGCTCGTATAACGATGAGCTGTATTTTATACAGTTCTATTACACAGTGCGTACTTGGAGGCAAATGAAACCCGTGTCCCATGCGCCTGTACACGTGAATGCCACGCTATGCTAAACGCCAAAATGCATCACACCGAATATTATACACCAGTTTCAAGTCATGGAGCAGTTTTCATCCAAGTGTATGCAGCCGTGTGCACGTCTTTAACCTTCCGCACGCTCTGGAAAGGAGGATCCTTCGATGCCTCGGTCTTGGTGGTCCTCTCTCGTTTGCCAGCAAGCTCTCAAAACTCCGGCATACTCCCTCTCTTCATCCCCAAATTCAACGAGTGGCCCTTTCATTTCCTCTTTGACAACGCCATCTGAGACTTTGCCGGCCCATATAGGCTTGTCTCTATGCCTGTGGGGTTGGAGATCTGGGGCGCTCAGATCCCCATATCTCCAAACGCACCACGCGCTCGCTTCCGTAGACAAGAGGTATGGCTGTCGCTTCTTTGATTTGACGAGGAAGCCCCTGAGCAGTATCACATCGCCCACATCGGCTTCAGGCAATTTAGCACGCCATGGCCGAAAGACTTCAACACGCACATCTTGTGTGCTCTGCAGGCTAAAGTCATGTATGTGGAGGACAGTATAGAAGTCTCGTGGCCCATTCTTGGCACGTTCTGCCGGTCGGTTTCTGTTGGTCACAAGCGCAAGGATGTCCACAGTGTTCGCCCCGCCGCTCCGTTGGCTCGACGGATTCAACAGTCGTTCGATAGATACAAGAGAGTGGTAGTAGCCGTGGCAGGTCGTAAGGCCATGGCCCCTGGTAACCATGGTGAAATCTTGAGACATTCCATGCAAGGTCGTAGGGAAGGACGGCTTCTTCGTCCGATCGTCTGATCGCTCCGTATCCGCTCGAGTTTTCGCTGGTATTTCTCCTTCATCCTTCGTGCCCGATCGATTTCGCTGACTTCGTCTTGGTGAGAACCAGGCGGAAAGTACCCCTGGTACATCGCTGATACGGCTGGCGAAAGTCCTTCGTGCCGGCGTCTTGGTCATTGCTGGAAGATCGTTTTCGGTAACAAGTGGCTGTTCACGAGAAAGAGGTGCAGGAGAAATAGTCAAGGGTTGATGCTGCATATCAACATGCTCTTGTTCCGCATTGACGTGATCGAGGGGCTCTGATTGCATGTGTGTTGAAAGCGTGTTCATGGTGCTCGGTGTAGGTTCGGGTGATGGTGGGAGCAAACTTTCGATGCTTGCGTCTTGCACGTGCGTGACGTTCGTCGTTTTCAAGACATTATTTGGTGAGTCGGTCGGCTCTGTCCCAACCGTTTCATCAACGTCTGCTGCTTGTGTCAGTTGCGGAGTGTATAGACCAGCAGCATTCTCCGTGGGCTGCAGCTTAGTTGGAGCTTCTGCAAGACTTGACGACCCATCAACCGGTTGTCGAAATTCAGCATGCAGCATCAAGGGCTCGACATCATGTGACAAGTGTTCGTGGGTGTCCATGACCTTTGCTACAAAGTTGCTAGCCGCTGATGGGGTTTCATCAACCTCAGCAGAATGCCGCACGCTCTCGTAAACAGCCCCAAGGCTTCCGTATTTACGGATTCCGTTCGTTTCAGACGCAGATCCCGCATATGCCGCGTGATCACTATCGAACGAGCCCTCTCGAACTTCAGCATACTCCGACTCTGTCCTCTGATTTGAATTAGAGTAACGAACTTGTGGACCTTGTCTCGGAATATGCTGTGCGATTATATTATGGTCGTCTGGTGGGTGTGCTGATACCATCGACTTGTAATCCTCAATAGACTGGGAGTCTGCAACCTCTAGGGACTGCCAGCTCATTTCCGGATCTATCTGGGTCAGCTCGTTCTCAAGTTCATTCGCGGTCGAATGCTCAGTGGAGGTAAAACCGAAAAGCCGTTGCAGAGTCTGGTCCTGAGTTGTACTAAAGCTCACACGAGGATACGGCATGCTAATGTTACCCGAGGACTCTGCTTCCAAATCTGATCTCCGAAGCTCGATCGAGGGCTTCGAGTAGGCTTCGGCATTGGCGCGGGTCTGCTCGGATACTGATGGGACAATCAATGGTGAAAGCCGCTCTACTTGAGGCGAATCGTCCAGACTTGGAACGGAATTATCAATTGACGCTTGTCGAACTGCGCCAAGCATACTCGGCAGATCAGGGTCGAGCGAGCCGCTTTCGGCCGCCCGTCCTTCGGAAAGATATCTTGTGCCCTGCAAGTCGGGGCTCGAGGCTTCCACTGAATGCTCGAGGCTCGTATCGTTAGCAGAGGAACTCAATGCGTTTGACCTAAATTCCGAGGAGCCATCGAAGAGAGTCCCCGTACTAGGATCGAAGGGTAAGTCGCCAATGAGTTTGCTCTCAAGGAGAGTGTGGTCCAAGGGTGATCGTGCCGGACTAGAAGCACTTTCGGGTGACGCTGCAGACTCAACAATGGGGGACTTTCTCGCAACGATATCAGCCTCATGTACATTTCCGTATACGACGTGGACAGTTTCGCGTTCCGGCGACTCAAAGCCAAACAAGCTCTTGAAAGTTTGTACCATAGCCTGCTCATTCACCTTACGTGGACTGGATTCGGTCTTTGGTAAAGGCTCGAGGGTTTCAGAAAGAGCAGTCACGGGCTGGGGTTGCGGCGGAATTGAGGGACTTGTGCCTGTGAAGTGTGCAGGTATGGGTGTAGCTGCCAACTCATCCGACTCGTTCCAAACCCAACCAGATTGAAGCACTGAGCTCTTCAGTACACTATCAGGAGAGGATGCCGTTCCCAGTACGTCCACTGTCAAGTTCGCTGCTGCATTGCGATTGACGCCGATGCTTGACGGGCCACTTCTCACCTCCTTCAGGCGGGAGAGCTGATCACCATTCGAATCATCATCAGCAGCATCTTCGTTTGTGACAACCACGTCATGTTGTACATCTTTCAAAGGTTTGCGCATATCGATATCCGTGCTCTTGGTGCTCTGAAGTGACCAGTCTACACTCTGTATTACGTCCGCCTCGTTGTCTTCGTCTGCGGCCGAGCGAAGCACGTCGCTCGCTGTCTCTGGGTTCGATGCAGCAACGGCGTCAAAATCAGACGCAGCGTCGAATGCATCCTGCTCGGGGTACTGGGATAGTTCTGTGGGCAGAGACAGTTGCAATTTCTCTCTCAGGTAACCCTGACCGGGATCAAACATGGGGTGAGGTCGAGCTCCAAGTAGCTGATCTCGAGGTTCGAGTGCTTCGGCATGGCTTGGGATCGTCTGGACCTCGACGGAGTCTACATGCAAAGCTTGGGCGGGATCGAGAGGCTGTGTATTAGCTGGTGCCGGATGCTGCTGCGTTTCCAAACTTGATACTGGGGAATGATCAACATCTGCGTTCGAGAGTATTTTCCCCGGATCACCGTAGTAAGCATCTGTGTGTATACCGCCGACTGGCATTATTGCAACTTGCGGGATGTATTCAGTAGCCTGGTAATCAGGTACAGTGGTCATGTCATCGTAAGCACAGTCGATCTGCTGTACGATCGTAGCCTCAACACCTCTCACCGGGTCTTGAGATTGGCCAAAAGGGAGTGATTGAGGACAAGTTATGGGAGAGCCCCTAAACGAGGACTCCGAAGGAGACAGCGATCGCTCAGCATACCGCCAATGCATATCCACATTCCAAGATTTGCGGCTCTTCTTCGGAATATGCTCTATGTCCAAAGGGTCATCTGCGAATAGCTCTTGTGCCGCATTCAGCATGGACTGCTCTGAAAGGCGCCTTCGTTTCACAAACGCCGGAGACGGATATACGCCATCTCCACCATCCTCCAGACTTATCCGTGCCAAATTCCTACTCTTCCGGACTGGTGTCTGTGTTGCAGGATGCTCGGAACGCTTCTCTGAGGAGCGAGTTGGCGACGCTCCGTCAATGTCTAGCTCGACATCCTCTCCATCCGCTCTCACGATGCTCAACGCTAAACGCTTACGATACACGAGTTCTCCTTCTACACTTCTTCCTGGTGTTCTCGTAACTCCTGCAGCTTCCACCCATGTTGCTCCTCGCAGCTTCAATAGCACTTCGTCGCCGATGTGGACGCGTGAGCTTGCAACCGCTCTTGCGCTCGGCCCGTCAAATTGTATGCGGATCTGTCCATGATGATTCCGAAGTCGAAAGTCCGGATCGGCAAGAAGAAGAGCGCATTGCTGGGTAGAAGATGAATACGGCCAAGATAGCGTGACCACCGCACGAATGGATGCGTCAGGTGGAGGTGCTACCTGGGGCGAAAGGCTCGCAATGGGAACCACCGCCATGATCTGTAAGAGAGTTCGGGGAAGGACATGTCCTTTGAGATCACATGTGTCCGTCCTGCTCTTCTACATTCTGCTGCATGTCGCGAAGGAGGTGTGGTTGTGGAAACCCAAAACCAGAAATGGAGAACAGTGGATCGGTTGTCCGTGTCAAGTCAGAGGAGCAAGCAACAAGGTATATGCACGAGAGATACAAGTCCATGTATGCATTCTTCGTGCATGCTTCTGTACATGATCATTATGATAAAGTACAGTAAATGTATGGATGACGGATGCGAGTCCAACGAAAGGGCATGCGTGCGGCCCGCACTTTCTTCCTCTTCTACCAGACCGCATGCAACATCGACGCCTGCATCATCTCTCATATGCACGAAGGTCATGTATATAGCATTGTGTGGACGGCGCAGACAAGTCATTCGAGATTTTGCTCGCTCTGTATGCTGATGCACGATGCAAAGGCACCGCATAATAGACCTCCAGAGATGTCGATTATGTACATCATGATAGTGGATGTAAGTACATGTAATTCACCTGCTCTCACAATACCGCCTGATCAATTATGTTCCCTCACATGCACGTTGTCCATCACCGATGAGCAGAGATCTGATGCGCTTCTCAGCATGGAATATACAAAACCTCGTTGCTTCCATTGTTCTGTGTATACTAAGTACATTTACGTCTGCTACAATGGTTTGATGTACACGAAAGCCGATCCCCAACTGAACTCCTGGACAGTTTGTGCAGTGTATCACAAACCATGAATGATGTGGCTCTGCCAGGAGAGCGTTCCTCTACATTTGCTCCATTTGCTGCCGAAGCACCTTCTTGAGGATCTTACCGGCGGTGCTCCTTGGAATGGCATCCACGAATTGGACCTCACACCGGCTGTGCTTGTAGCTTGCTAAGCAATTGGCCAAATGCGCTTTGATGTCTTCCGCTGTGATGCCACAGTGACTGGCGACAATGCAAGCGACTGGGTGCTCGGCCACGTCGCACCCCATGCCGAAGACGGCGCAATCAGTCACGTCGAGGGAGCGCAACAAGACATTCTCAAGCTCAGCCGGCCCGACCTGCCAACCGTTCGTCTTGATGAGATCTTTGACTCGATCAACGACGAACACTTTGCCATGTTGGATGTACCCAATGTCCCCCGTACGAAGCCAGCCATCAATGAATGCGTCAATGCTGGCATTCGCATTGGCAAAGTACCCCTCCATGAGCTGCGGACCTCTGACCAGTAGTTCGCCCACAGACATTCCGGACGGATGATCCGTCATCAAGTTGGAAGGCGCGACAGCAAATTCCACGCCTGGGATTGGTCGACCGATGGAGCCTTCTTCACAGACTTCAGGATATTTGAGCATTGAGAACCAGCCTCCCTCCGTCATGCCATATACAGGCATGAGACGGGGCTTGACGTCAAAGATTGACAAGAATTTCTGTCTGACTTCTGGCCCCAGATGAGCACCTCCATATGCAACCATGCGCAGCGTCTGCAACATGTGATGGTATTGAGTCTGCTGGGCTAAGGAGAGCAACATTGGTGGTGCTCCATAGGTTTCTGTGATGCAGAACTCATGCACTTTTTGTGCAAAGGTCTGATCGAAACGCCGCATGAAGAAGTTTGGCTGTCCGAGCCGCAAGCCGTTGAACAGCATCTCAGGTGCAGAAAAGGCGTGGAAAATTGGTGTGCAGAAGAGTCGACGCACCTCATATGGCTTTTCTGCATTGTTATCTTGGATGCTATCAAGCTCAGCCATCAAAGCTTTGTGCGTCCGGGATGCTAGCTTAGGTTGGCCTGTCGTGCCTGATGTTTGCATGAGAAATGCAATGTGGCTTTCATGCACCTTAGTTTGCAACGCATCGAACCTGGTCTGGTTGTCTGGCCTGACAAGATCACCCAGCCTGCGAATCGAGGTCGGGTAGTAGAAGATCTGCTCAACCCGTAAAGCCAAAAGATCGTCGAACACAATGACTTCAGCAGGGGACTCGGCCATTTCGATGGCTTTATTTACGATCTCCAATTGCTCATAAGTTGTCACCACATACCGAGCGTTGGATAACCTGAAATGATGCTCAAGTTCTGCGGGTTTGTAGGCAGTGTTAGTGCCTGTCCAAACACAGCCAGAAGCAAGAATGGCGAGCGTGAGCACTGGGTACATGATATCGTTCTCCAAGTGTAAGCATACTGTGCTCCCAGCATTGAAGGCACCAGTCAGGGACACCACCATCTCCTTCGCTGAGATCCTGCTCAAACTTCGGTTAGGATTGGCTGCGTCAATGAGGACAGCTTTCTTGCCGTCATACTGTCCGGCAAATGCCCAGTCGACTAGGTTACTGCCGTGAGACCCAGCAGTGTTGCCATTGACATTAGATAGAACTCGAGGCGACTGCTCTTCCTGCTCTTTGGGATGTTGCCAGAAAGTTGGAATGGCAAAGTTCGTGCAGCGGAGCCCTGCGGAAACTTCATGCTCCATTGTGTGCAGCAAGGGCGCATTCTTAGCCTCAAAATCCGAGAACGACGTAGCTGAATCATGACGGACATGCTGGCGCTTCCCAATGGGGTGTTGCCCTCGTGGCTGTATGCTCAAAGTGAGGCTCAGTGAAGCCATGGGAGCGATACGACTCGAAAGAGATGGCAAGAACAAGAATGTCTTGTGTCAGAGAAGGAGACAGCGTTAGGGTGCGAGACGGCAAGAGAATTTGATCTATTCGGAATGGCTTAGATGATTGATGGCGGGCCACTTATGATGAATAACTGCTGTGTACGGATCAGGCGTGGCATTCGCGATTCAATCATGGACGTGATGCTTTTACGAATCAAGCCAGGGATTTACATATCATCATAAGTATCTTGCTTGCGAGCGAAGTGATGGCTTGATCTCGCGAGGTAGAGCCGAACGACGTGTCTGTCGACGGAAACCATGAATATCGAGAATGCGAATCGGATGTTCTTCCATCGTCTACCAGCTGCCGTCGATGGTCACTGCACATGCTCCAGACTCGAGCGACAAACTGACGTGACCGAGCATCAAGACGTTGTGCTGCAAATACTGTGTAGATTGAACCGGGAATAGGTTTGTGACACGTCTAGCACACATTGGCGGAAGCAGCCATGTGAACATGTTCTCAACTGACTCGTGTAGTTAGTTCAATGCGCTCTGCAACTCCGCAGGATTTGGGTTGCGGCGCGAGACCTTCGCGTCTTGGTAGCTACGCATGAACCAAGAGCTCCGACACCCTTACTTGAATCGGACGGCTCAGCAATCAACATTCGCTCCCATACCGTTTCTACTCATCACAACCCCACCTAGATCGAGTGGATGTGCGATGTGACAGCTCCTCAAGTGCCCGTCACTAGCAACATAAAAGACGGAACCACCAAAATGGCGGACGAGACCAGAATTGTGGCGTACGATAGGATGAGCTCCTCGCCGTGTCCCCGGCATCACATCAAGTATCCGGGCGTTGCTTTCTTCGAGATATCAAAAGGTCTTGGTCTCTGCCTTTGCGCAATTGAACGACACTACTAGGTCCAGTCCAGCCCAGTCCATTCCGGTCCAGAGTTCTCTTGCAGCCAGACGTTTGTCCAGATACCGATCTTGCTTCTCAGACATGTACGTCTTCTTCTGATATCAGTGCCCCGACGATATATGAGACGGGTCGTCGCCAGAAACCAGAGCTGATCAGAGGACATAGACTAATCTTTCGATTTAAACAGAGTGCATATACCACAAGGACTCTTCACAATGCCGAGTCTCAATCCTACACTGCATCAATCTCGATATTCAGAACTCGAGAGGCAGATCTCAGAGCTTGCCAGGATATTCGAGCATCTCGACCGTCCGACTCCTCGTGTCGAACATGCTGCGGCGATGCATCGTGCGGCGTCGTGCGCCCATTCCGTGACAAATACTGCCTACACTGAGGACGATACTACACAAGTGCCCCGTTCAGCATTCAGCCCTGGATCTGTCCGTCCTCATTCAGAGTTGCGCATACCGGAACCATTACTGTTAGCACCTAAGAGACCGGATCGGCGAACGCTCGCTCGGGCCATAGAAGGCTGCCAGCATGAGAGTATGAGTAACGTGAAGCGAGTTGATGCTTGTTATCACGCCACGGCCCCAAATTTCGGTGACTGGTCTCCTTTCAACGAGGAAATTATTGCTACAGACTCCAGCTTACGACATATCTTGACCACGCATCCACTACCGCCACTTGCCATCCGTGCAAGTGGAAAAGGTAGGGCGACCCAACGTCTTAGTGCTCTCGACCTCGAAGCGGCAGGAGTTACTGAACACAAAGAAGCAAGCTTCGCATTGGCACGGCCAGTCCTCTACGGACCTTTGCGCTCAGGTCTTATTCGATTTGGCTTCTACAAAGCTATGGTTGTTCTGACTTTAGCTCTGAACCTTACTGCATTCATTGCAGTGCTTGTTACAGGTCATGTCGCATATGCTGTTCCGGGGACTGCGACCACGGTCAACATGACCGCAGCAATCCTGGTGCGGCACGAGCATTGTATCAATACCGTGTTTAGCATGGCGAGCTGGCTACCACTTTCAGCGCCACTTCGCTTACGGTCTTTAGCGACACGACTCTCGATCAACAACGGTGGGTTTCATATCGGAACTGCGGTCAGCAGCGTGATTTGGTTCGTGTATTACATGGTCCTACTCAATCTTCAATTCGAAGGCACGCTTGCGCAGCGAAATGTCATCAGCTACTTGACCGCAGCCTTGCTATTCGATTTCTTGCTTATATTGTGCTTCGCCATGCCCAGTTTCCGACAACGTTATCATGACCTCTGGGAGCTTTCGCATCGTTTCGGCGGATGGACTGCTATCGGCCTTTTCTGGGCATTGACCACCTTCACGGCCGTGACGTTGGCTCACAAGCAGTCTATTCCTCTGACCAAGATCCTGTTGAGAACGCCAAACTTCTGGTGCCTCATCATCATCAGCTACTGTTTGGTATATCCCTGGCTCCATCTCCGTCGACATACACTCTACGTGGAGAAGCTCTCCGACCACGCTACTCGTCTATGGTTCGGCAGTAGGACACCGGCAGTCTGTGTGGGTACTCGCATCGCAATTCATCCTTTGACCGAAAATCATGGCTTCGCCACCATTGCAAATACCGAAGACACGCCGTCTGGCTTCTCGGTAATTGTGTCGAACGCTGGCGACTTTACCAAGAAGATCATCAACGATCCTCCCAAGCACGTCTGGACGCGCGGTGCAAAGACAACCGGCGTTCTACGCCTTATCAGTCTTTTTCGTCCTGTCGTCATTGTCGCGACCGGGTCGGGTATTGGACCGTGCATGTCATATTTTCAACCACGGCCTAATCATCCTGTACGCATCATCTGGTCTGCCCCTTCACCCGAGAAGACTTTTGGGCTGGAGATAATTCGTTCCATCCTCAAAGCGGACCCACGTGCTGTCATAATCGATACGAAGAAGACTGGACGGCCTGATCTTGTTGGCTTGACTTGGGCGGTGGCTCAGCAAGTGAGGGCGGAGGCGGTTTTCGTTGTCAGCAACCCTGTAGTGACGACTTTGGTCATGAATGAGATTCAGGTTCGGGGTCTACTGGTGTACGGGCCTGTATTCGACTCTTGAGATGAGATGCAACGTAAATGGGAGGTATCATTGTGAATGTAAATCGATGTGAATGGTTGTGTAACCTTGGGGGAAAGCGATATGGAAAAGTATCATCAAAGGCGAGGACGTATATATGCATGTAGATAGCCTGGCCACCTACAAACTCTTACATGACCTAGATCCTACTTACGGCTTGTTTGTCTCTGCATGACAGCGCTTATGGACGTGAATTGTCTTTGTCTTTCATGTGCCGCAATATTCGATTAACGTGCACACGCAACCTTTGCAGCCTCACGTGACCTTTTCCAGCTCACCAACATTGGCCCAAGCTCAACTTGCACGCCTTTCCGAGCGTTTCGAAATCTTCTTTTCTTTCTTGCTTCCTTCCTCCACGCCCCCCTTTAGACAGTACGTGTCAGCAGCCTTCCGTCCACGGCAGTGTTCCACTGTTCCGGCGGTCTCGTGCATTTATCCATTGTTGAACTTGCGATTCGGGGAAGCGGAGAGGGACCTTTTTAGGAGAGAACCATAAGAACTGGCCGCGCAAACTTTTGTTCCGTTGCGTGGGCGGTGTCAGAGGTTCCCGACAGTCACTACATGATGCGGATGATGCGATACGATTGAAGAGCTGCAGATCAGGCTTGGAAGCAGGAGACAGAGGATCAAGGCTATTGCAAGAGCTCGTCGGGTGCCGCAATGCGGAAATGGGCCCCTTCCTAGCACAACCTAAGAACTAGGGATCCTTCATCCCGGAGCTAAGTGTCTAGGACAAGTTGTCTCATGAGTTGTTCGGTCTCTGACCACCTGTCTCGTTTCCAGCAGCACTTGAGATATAGTAGTAAGTGAGTGCTCATCACAAGCTCCCATCAAAGAGGCTTGCAAGGGCGAGATCATTTCGACTGGGCTACATTGACCAAGGATCTCATTTTCCTTGATGTTGTGTATACTGCTGAGCGACTGTGCCATCAGGTTTGATCGGCAAATGTCATATTGCGAATGTATAGTAAAGGTTTGAGGGTTGGTGAACTCGAACATTGCGTAAATGTTGACAGCACGGGTCACGATGCCAACCGATTGCGAGCGTTTTGGTGCCAATGTCTGGAAGACTGTCCAACCTTACCGAATGCTTCAAACCCTAGGCGACATATAAGACGCTGCTGCTGTGATGGGCATCAGCACGCCAGCGTGTAAATCGTATTTCGCCTGCTGTCAGAAAGAGGCTGTGTGATATGCGGCATGAGCATAACTGTTCTGTACTATATGGCTTTTCCCATGGGCAAGCCATTCCACCTCAAACTGCGTTTCACTCTGAATCAAATATGCTGGATCCCGGACAGTGCTCTGCCTCTCCCATACAGGTACATGTAGTCTCGATGGACATCCTTAGGACAGGCCAATCACAGTACGCGCATGCTTAGGAGTGTGAACAATGAGGACCCACACCATAAAGGTCCATTAAACATCAGAGTCTCGGAGCTCGTGTTCATGTCGCTGCATACACGCGCTTGATGTAATGCACCTGCACCACGGTGTGTTGTTCAATGCTGCCAGTGATGTGCTGACGTGATGCACGTGTTGTGGTCCAGACTTCACCCGACTGAGGTTTCTTGGACAGAAGATGACAAGCGCTACCGCACGTCTCCCAGCCATGTCGCTTGCTGCCAACTTCTCGCTTCGTCAACAACATGAGACGTCGGCGCAGCACTCGGGACAAGCACATGCATTTTGATCTGAAGCATTGCACGTAGAAACAGCACCAAGGACTGAAGACTTTCGCAACATGGATTCTGGTGATCGCCTTGCAGCGTGTTGGAGACACCCGGACTGCGGTTCCTGCGTACAAAGCCTGAGTGGGTGTGGCTGGTGTCCTTCCAGTTCGATATGTGTCCCGGCCGACAGCCTACTCGACCCTTTTCTGAAAGAAAACATATGTCCCCAAGCTGGCGAGAGATATGAGCTTCGTACTGGTGCTTTGGGATGTGGATGCTCCACCACAACGCTGTTGAGCATCATCGTCACCATCTTTGCTACGATCGCCGGCCTGATACTTCTCTACGGACTTGGAATCGTCCTCAAATATCTTAATCAGCATTACGGTACCGGACTCTGGCAAGGCTGGGAGGTCGACTTCCAGGATGGCGCGACCAGGAATGAGCACGAATGGCGCAGGCGAGGCACTTGGAGGACTGGCGTCGCAAACTTCTTCCGCCGCCTAGGATGGCAGCAAAATCTTAGCGAGCAGGAGCAAATCACAGAACGCTCAAGATTGTTGGATTGAATTGAGCAGAGTGGGACGCTGATGTCTCGAATCACATACATACTGAAGAGGTTTCAAGTTTATCCCATGCGCCTTCGAGGCCGCGCAAGCTACCAAGGGCCACTCATCCTCATGCACTATACCCGGGATTTCTTGGTCCCGACTGACCTATCTTTGCCTGCACGCCGCAACAACATATTTGGATCGTGCTTCACATCAACTTCCAGCGTTGTTACTGCTGAAACCTACGCCACAGCACCTTGCTTGACATAAGACTGAGCAGGAGTGGCTCTTCTATGAAACCGATCACTCACTATCACAGAGGCCGATATGAGGGTCGACTTGAGTCCTGTGTGAGGATCTAACGATGCTGCATCAATAACATTTGCACATAGCATCTCCATATTGTAATGTAGCTGATTACATGAACAGCATTAATTTGGTACCTCAGGCATTCAGAATGATGTAATGGCGAGACCCTGCATGTAGAGCTCCCAAAAATATTTGTCAAGCTTTGACCGAGCTTCATCGGGGATTTGCTCTGCCATTGTTCATTTCTTTTATTGTATTGAACCCTTCTCACCCAATCTTTCGTACATGCAATCAGCGCGAAAATGGCAGACACTGAAGAATTTCCCGTATATTACGAAGATCTTGCAAAGATCGAGGAAGAATTTGAGGACATTGACCTCCAGATCTGTATGCTTTCCTGCTGCTTGCACGTCAATTGAGGCCTTCACCGACTTGCGCTGACCCTACCTCTGACAGTGCGTCAGCAATACCAACTCACCAAATCCGCATACACAAAACGCGCCGAAGTCGTCTCCAAGATCGAGAACTTCTGGCCACTTGTCTTCGAGCAAGCACCTCTCGAGATTGACCAATACATCCAAACCAACGATTCGCGCATCTTCGCCGAAAGTCTTTTGAACGTCGAGATCACACGACCCGAGCTCGATAGCAATCCCACCGGCGGCCACCCTCGCACTCTGCACTTCAAATTCACCTTCAAAGAAAACGACGACTTCGAAGACACCGTCTTGGAAAAGACTTTCTGGTACCGTCGGGCCAGCGATGATTGGACAGGCATCGTCTCGGAGCCTGTCAAGATTCACTGGAAAAAAGGAAAAGATGCCAGCGAAGGGCTGACGGACAAGGCGCTTGCGCTGTGGGAGGCGCGCAAAGCGGTCGGAGACATGAGCAGCCGGGCTGTCCCCGCATACGAGACGCTAAGGAAGGAGGTGGAGTCGAAGAACGCCATGAACACATCCTTCTTCACGTGGTTCGCATGGGTCAGCGGTCGCCGCTACGTCAGCGCCGAAGAGAGCGAGAAGGCCAATGCCGAGCATGAAAAGCGCAAATCCGCCGAAGCCAGCAAACAGCCTGAAATTTCAGAAGAAGACGAAGCGCGCGCGGACGACCAAGACGTGGAAGTGCATGGCAATGGAGATGATGTCGCCATCACGCTGGCTGAGGACGTATGGCCGAACGCGATCAAGTACTTCACCTCGGCGCAAGAGATGGACGACGAGGATATCTCCGATGCAGAGTTCGAGGACGACGACATGGACGACGATGGCGTCGAGGGCGAGCCAGTGGATATCCGTAGCTTGATCGGTAGCTCGAGCAAGAAGAGCCGGGAATCGCTGGACGGTCAGCCACCGAGTAAGAAATCCAAGAGGTGAAAGGTGACATTTGGGCGACATGGACACAGCGCATCACTTGTGTGATGAAGTAGCGATGCCAGCATTGGGAGGAGGCCTTTGGCTGGTCTTGTAGCCATCGATGCTCGACTAAATTGTCATGAAACCTCACAAGTCGAAACTCTGATGCTCCACGTAATTACTGTTGACTATCGTGTATCTGCCATAGAGTCTAGGTACCTCCACTGTGTTTCTAGGCTATGGAACTATCGGATTGGAAGCGATCATCTGGTCTTAGCCGTATTTACAGCAGTCCAGGCTGTTTGTCAACTATGAAACTGTGGGTGTTGCTTTGATACGGAAGGGCTCGCACCAACAGATCATAGTAGAGCAATGTTTACAGAACGTCAGTATTCTGCTAGAGCACAAGGATCATCGAGAAGTGGTCCCACCACTCATCTATCTGATTTATAGTGACCTCTGCGAAGCAGATTACCTTGCTGTATATCAGACCAACCATAGTTGCCTTACTTGTCGTCACGGTCTCACTCATACCTCCAAAGCAGTCTTAGCAGTCCAAATTGGTATGATGAAAGCGCCGGATCATTTGTGCTTCCGTCGAATGAAATTTCACGATATCAATACTTTAATAGCAACACTGCAAAAGTCTCATCGCCACGCCAAACGATTTCTGGTAAGGCGAGGGAACGAATGAAGGAAGAGCTCGAGAGGAATATGACGCATTTAGTGCTGGAAGTGAGATTTCGGATTGTGAGTTAGTACCGGAAAATATGATTTTGAGAAAAGCAATGCCGCTGAAAACTTTTTTCGTTTGCTCATGATGATCTTGTTGATGATGATTATGCTGCTTTCGTATGCTTATCAGTCGTTCCTCCTCTTATGCATAAACGTGCTGGCGTGGTTCTTCGTGGTTGTTCGTTTTTCATCATGCTTTTCGAGCTTTTCATGTACTTATACGTATGCGAAGTAGATCGATGGGTAGATAGTTGAGGTCGCGATACAGCGATCAAATACTGCCGACGAAGAAATGCCCGCTCATGCCTTCAGGATGCGATTGAGGCGTGTATTGGCCCGAGATCTGTAGTTCGCTCATGCGCTGACTGCTCATCGAGGGCGTAATGGGTCGACTCGCGATCGCGCGACTGCCGTTTGCAGGCTCGTCATCTCCATCACCACCCATCTCTGAGTCGTCTCCGATGCTGCCGGACTCTTCCATCCAGCGTAGCCCGTTCGCGTACTCTTCAAGCGGAAAAATCTCGCGCGCATACTCTTCGATGCCACGGTAGCCTTCCCAGATGCCTCGAGCCTCGCGCGGGTATTCGAGTTGGGGACCGAAGTATGGCGCACGCTTGTCTCCCAAGGTCTCCTGTAGGATCTCGAGTTGCTCCCGGTACCCGGATGGAATGGACACGTTGATCTTGATGGGGCCATGTATGTATCGAACAGGGCGCCCGACACCACGAGCAAACCGTGCGCAGCATTGTAGAGGAGTCAATTTCTCGAATGCTAGTGTCACTCTGCGATATGTCAGGTCCCAGATCTCTTTCAACGCGAGGAAGAGAGACTATACATACCTTTGACCTTTCCAGTGTTGCGCCCCCATTTTGAAGATCTGGAGCAGAGCAGGTCCAACGTCGTGTTCAGCATCCAGCCACGGTAAAGGGTCGTCGGGGTGAAACGGCGCTTGCCATACGAAGCTACCATCATTTTGTAGTTCCAGTTGGAACAGTGGGTATGGCATTGAGGTGAAGTTGTTGTTATAGATGCCCGTGTAGACAAAAGTGGCCGGGATCCCGATCTGCCGTACGTAATTCTCAATCGCAAACTTTTGGCCCCAGAACGGCAATGCTTTCCAATCCTCGTTGAACATCGAGTGGTCTGGCATGGAGCTGTAAATGAAGTGGGACACCCCGGCCTTCTTCGCCGCGTCCGCGCATGCCTTCCCGATGGCCACCTCATCGGCCCAGTGGACGGTATTGATGAATGCGATCTTGGCGCCAGCAAAGAGTTTGGCAATCAAACGACCTCGCGTCGCGGAGTCGGCGAGATCGCCTTCAACGAGCTCGACATTCGGCAAGGTGGCGAGCTCCTCCGCGACAACGCCATCCTGAGTCCGGATCTGGGCCCGGACGTGCCAGCCCACTGCTGCAGCAGCGCGAATGAAGGAAGCTGCTTGCCGTCCCGTTGAGTTGATGGTGACTACAGTCTTACCAGACATCACAACTGCCGTTAAGGCCAGCACAACGCAAGGAACAGTGGTCTGCCGTTCCTGGTCGTCTGTGGCTCGATCGGGGGATGTGACGGGGTGGAAGATTGAGTGAGGACCAAGTGCGTCGTCTCCAGGAAGTCGAGCGCAAACGTCAAGAGTCTGGTCGCGTGCAGGTCGAAGACGTGGCGTCCGATATGGCTGTAGGGGTCTCAATGGAGGGCAAGAAAGGTCCGCGCCGCTTCGGGATGCCGAAGAACAAGGGTTCGCAGAGTCGCTCTTGGGAATTCTTGCTGTGGAATGTTGGCAATGGCAGGTCAGGGATCTAAGCGATGGCCGAAATGTAGTGTGCTCCTAAGGCTCGGGCAGGCGATATTCGGACCAGCGCAGGATGATGTTCGGCGTCTTGTTGGTGGTGAAATCCAGTGGCGAGGACGAGGGGAAATTTTACCTGTGGTCGCACAAGTGACAAAGAGCAAGTTGCGTGCAAAGGCGGTATAGCGAGAAGCTAGTGGGGTGAGGCAAAGTCTACGTCCAGCTAGGTGGATGTTAGGTACAACGAGGTCGAGGAGGTTGGAGGGAGGGGAAGGCGGTGTGGAGGGTATAGTAAGACGGATAAGACGCGAGCGATGCGAGTATGTATGAGAGCATAATCAAAACGACAGCCGAAGATCGCGGTTCAGGTAATGATAAAGTAATGGCGAAAGAATCGAGTCGTGATGCTACCTATCTGGTGCTTCGGGCTGCCGGTACCGCAGTTGATGCTGTCGGCGCGGCTGGCGCTGCTGCTGAATTCGATACTACCTTACCTACCTTACGCATAGATCATCGTTGACCGGCGAGTAGAAAGGTTGAGCTCCAGGATTCGGGGGTGGCAGATAACAACAGTTCACGACGCAGGGTACGGTAAGAAGTCGGACCATGATGGCAGAAAGACAGGCGAGCCAGGCCTGGGCCAAGAAGAACGTGGCCAACAAGCACGACTCGTTTTGCGAGACCAGATCAAATCAGATCAGGTCCGAGGAATGCCAAGCAGCGCAGAAGGACAGAAAGGCAGAAGAGCAGCAAACGAGGACATGGAGGTGGAAATTGTTACATAATGGCTCACTCGCTATTGATGAGCCGTCCAGAAGTTTCTGCTCGACGGCGAGAAAGATGCTGGCCACTGTTCCGAATGCAGGCGGTGGACTGGACCTGGACTGGACGAATGTGGACGGTGGAGGAAGATTATTAGACAATCTGATCGGACATTTTCCTGCATGTTCTGCAGTGGTGGACCCTTGGGAAACGTCGCTAATGACGATGGTCGTTCTGGTGCACATTCTTCATACGTGGGACTTGGGGCCCAGAAAGTGATGAAACGATGTGGTCCTGTCGTGTTCGCATATGGGATCAACCGCGTGCAGCGTATGGTTTAGCCACTAGCCTGCAACCTTCCCCACATTACCTTATTATTAGAGAATGACGTGAGAAGTGAAGTCTCAGATCATTTCCGATATCGTCGACTCGAGCTGCATTGGACATGTCGGGTATCTTCAGGTATCTTCAGGTACAGTAGAGTGATAGATAAGGCAAGTGTCTCGTGACACCGTAGTGGAGTGTCTAGAGGTACCCATCTAACCCATGGCGATCGCTTCTCGCATACATGTATTTTACAAGGACATGGATGATAGTCGACCCGCCACTCCATAACGTGTATCAGACATCACTCTTCGACACGTCGAATATGATGAGTAATTGATGTGGTGAGCACAGATCCTGCACCAGAGCTGTACGTAGTGGGTCCTTGTCGGCTCACCGTCCTATTGTACATACCCATGCAGTACTTTCCTCTATGCACGTGTGACTGCGCAGCCTGCCGATCACACTCCCCCCTCTCGTCATTTTCTCCTCTTCTCACATCATTGCCAGGTCTGGCTCCGACTTTTGGAGAAAGTACAGTAAAGGCCTTTCGCTCTGGGCGTCCACCCCATAAGTACTGAGAGGTGAGCGGGCTCGCATGTGCTTTCCCCATGTGGTTGTTTTGTACGGGTCACTTCCCCCATGTATGGTGGAGCACCTAATCATTCGCGAAACCGCTTCGGCGGGAGCGTCGGAGCTGCACCCGTATGATGCAGGCTGCATACCACTGCTGCTTATGGGCGAGACTTGGACTGCCTTTCCGTGACCATACAAGATGTCGAAGCCAGAGCATATAGCTTGCCGAGGCGGGAATGCTGATGTGCTTCCGCCGACTCCTGAATGACCACGGTGGCACGGCCGTCGCATAGAGTATGAGATAGCTCGTCTCCTGATCTCAGCGCCCGATCAAGTCTTGTCGTCGGCATAGATCTTCGAGCTTTTCACGGGATGCATGATCATTGGCGGGAGACAGATCCGGCCGTGCTGTGCTTCCCACTGCAACTTCTTATCAGCCATGCTTCTGCATCACATACCACATCCCTGCCTCTAAATTTACCTCAGCGGACCCAGGTCCCTTCTCTGCCAGACCTAACCATTTCTTATACAGTTCCAGACCGAATTGAGCATTCCAAAAGTAGCTGACGCCACGGAAGTAGTGCTCCTGGTTCATGACCGTGTCCAGCGATCCACCGACTGACCCACCAGGCCCAGCATTGAACTTGATCTGTGTAGCGTCGGCCGGCCAAAGACGATCATGGTAGACTGGGTGAGGCACGAACACGGCTTTATAGCCATGGTGCAGTGCAACGGTAGGCGGGACCATCTCACACGGCATTGCCTTACCCGCAACGTTCTGAGCATGCATCGCATCAAGCAATGAATGCGACAAGCGAAGGTTCGTAATCACAGACACTCGCAGCGTTTTGGCTACTTCGGTGGGTGTGAGGTGGATGAGATGATTGCGCCAGGGCCAGATCGTATTCTTCGTGTCGAACATTGGAAACAAAGTCACCAGATCTGCCTCATCCGGATCAACGTGCGAGGGGGGTGGGCGTCGATCGCCGGAGAGGAACGCTTCGTCCGGATCCTCATAGCCAGCTTCCCTGACCGCTTCCGAGAATTGGTCGTACGTGCCGTGGTACGAGGGTATGTAGAATCGAGAATTACGCGTCCAGGCGAGGTCTGTCGGCTGCTCCTTTGCCCATTTGGACAGGTCTGAGAGGGTTCGTCCATAATGCCCAAGAGACCTTGCGTCCACCTCCCAGTTCCAGAAAAAGTCAAACTCCGGATGGCGCTGCGCAAAGAGCTGCAGCGCCATAAATGTATGGTAATACACGTCATATTCTCCAACATCAGGATATGCTTCCTCGCATTCAGCAGTCGTCCACGTCTCTACCAGACCGCGAAGTGACGCGGGGACCCCCAAATCTCCAGCAGGATCGCCATCGAAGTCATTGCGGATTTGCGTCAAGATGAACACCTCGTACTCGCCCCCAGAGGATAAAGTCAGCTCCGCCACCATGGCGCGAATGTTGTGTATGTCATCCTCAGTCCAGTTGAATCCGGTCCACGCTCTCAGCACCACGGCGGTTCGCGGTACTGGTCGCAAAACTCGCTCCTCAACCTTACCAGGGAGGGAGTAGTCATGGGGGAACTTTTCCTTGAAGCGATGTTGGTTGATCCGCGCACAGGTCTTCTGCATGGCGCCAATATCGGTAAGATCCCACGACTCGTCGACGTAATGACTGAAGCGGGCCTCTCGGTCCACACAACCCATTGCAGCTGCATTGAAAACTTTCTGTGAGCCTAGGACGGGCTGGGGCAGACCTGTATGCTGTCAGTGTCCACATTTCTCAGTAATAAACGAGGCTGTCCTACCATCCTGGGAGACGTTCCTTGTCGTACGATCCAGCGCACAAATATCGACATGGAGATCTCCAAATTCGTTACAAGGCACAATGGGCTCATAGATCCCATGTGGGTGCTGGCTGAGGACGGATTTGCCACAGATAGAGGGATTCGTTTCGAGCCTGGCCGTACTCACCACCTCGTCCGTTCGCGAGGTGATCTGATAGAAAGCCTCATTGAAGGGGAAGTGCTTCCACGGCTTAGGCCAGCTTTTGAGATTGACACGTTGATGAGCATATGCATCGTAGATTTTGAACGTCACTGCCGGGTGCAGTATGCCGCCAAAGGCCAGGATGATAACAATAATGAAGAAATAGGGCTTGCGCCGCGATGGTAACATGGTACCTAGCGCAAAAGAATGTGGGCGTGTGGGGCCGTGGACATGGCCAGCAGGGCCGACGTCAATTGCGTTGCTCGCGTGTCCAGAATAAAGATACGAGAGGTCGCTTGCTCCAGGCAGTCCTAGGAGGGTGGAGTGTCCACGCGGATGAGGGTAGTCCTTGAAAAGAGATGATGAATATAGTAATAGATATAAGGAATGGTGTACGGACAGGACGTATTCTGAAATAGTGTATCAAAATGCCAAAGAGCCTAGGGTCTGGTATCAGAGGATATAGAACAAATTGGCAGCAACGAAGCCAGGCTAAGTAGAGAGCAAAAGGACAGCAAACAAGTGGACAAGTACATCTAAGTGAGGAGAGTATCGAGCATGTTGGTAGGCGGAGTGCATGCGTCAAGCCGCGCACCACCCCATGCCGTCGATCATGTCCACGGTCATTCTGCACTGCCAGCGTGCTCCTCGTAGGATTCCGTTGTTTTGGAAAGGCGGATCTGATGATGAGTGGACGATTTTGTGATAGGAGCTCTGCTTTCTTTCATCCTCAGCCGCAAGCCCACGTCTAGGGGCTCGTAACTGACGGTTGGTTCCGGTCAGTCGCCAAGCCAATCTGATCAACGATCAACGCGCAACGACCAACGTTTGATGGTACAATGTACCGTATTCGATGCACGTGGGACCTCCTTTTCACCCCCGTCGCTCCTCAAATATCATCTGCATCGCTTTGCAGTATCTCCATCAATTCGAGGTCATTGTCGTCGTTGCTACTTACTTCGTCCATACACGCTTCAAATAGAGAATTAAGCATCATGTATGTACAGTAGCTCAAATGGATGGTGCTATTTTCTGAACGCTACTGCGTTGGTGCTGCGCACGGCGAGACGACGAGCCAAACTCTGTTTGCTGCAACGTCACCGCCCCAGGAGAACACGAAGCGCTTCCCCGAACGGATCTTTGCCGGGCTGGAGTCTGCGCGCTCGTATCATCGTGTGGGAGTAAGGTGCCAAGCTGCAGGAGACATCGAGATCAACTTGTTAAAGGTATACATGCATTGGCTGGTCGAAGAGAAGTCCCGTCACTGCAGCTGACGTACGGTGCTCAGCCATCCGGCTCCTTCCCGATTGAGGTCCCAAGCAACCATTTCTGCGACATTGATCTGGGAGAGGTTGAACATGTGGTATGCACCTCCTTGAAACTACCTGCTGCTTCCCTCGATCATCCTCCGCCTGCGTCCTTGTACATGTATCTCGTGAGGTACGCGTGGCTTGCTCGTATCGCCTCTGTCTCAGCTGCACGCTCCGACATCCTAAGAATGACAACTATAGGTCCATGACCATATCTGTACTAAAGTAGGGTTCAGGCAACGGCTTGAGACTCCAACATAAAACCACTCGGCAGGAGGAAGAGTAACAGTACTACCTCGATTCGATGCCCTGCTATCCACCAAACTTGCATCGCCCGTCATTTCTATCTAGATTGAGTCGTCAAAGACTACACGCATGCCATGCTCTCACTCTCACGCGTTCCGCAATGGATGCAGATGCGGCCCAACTCGGTTCTTGACTTCGACACCCGCCGGGCTAGATTGCCTGCTTCTCCCTCCACGATCGAGCTTCATTGGACTGCCTAATCGTGGGCTTCGTGGAACACTAACTCCTCTGGTGGCCATCCGTCCTCGACTGGCCTCTTTCAGCTTGCTGAGTTCTTCGTCTCGCAACTTGAGGCTGCTTTCTCGCTCGTGAAGAATAGATCTCAGCTTCTTGACCTCGTTGCGGAGATATCTGGTCTGCTCATCCTGTCCGATCTGCTTGAGCCGTGCTTGCTCGCCTGTCGCTCGACCCCGCGCAATATCGAGCTGTTTGGCAAGCTCGTCCTTCGCCATGTGTGCAGCTTGAGCCTCTGACGAAGCCTTCTGATACATCTCCTGCGCATAAGTCAAGTCATTCTTGTGAGCCTCGATCCGGGCTTCAACCTTTTGTAGCTCCTGCTTCGCCATATCAGCTTCGATGCGGATACGCTGAAACTCCGCTTGTTCAGGCACAGAGTGATGCTGCAGCTTGTCGTTGGTGTCGTCGATCTGTAAGCGTAGTTCTCTGGTCTCTGCTCGCAACTCCGTAACTTTGGTTGAGTTCTCTGTCAAGCGTGCTACAGCTTTCTGTGCGGTGACAATGGCCTCGTTTCGCTCCGTCGTCACCTTATGAAGCGCTCCACGCAGCTCCTCGTGGTCGTACTGCAATACTCGAAGAGCTTCAGCATGCTCTTCGACGCGGGCTTGGGCGTCTTGCAAAAGTGCTTGAAGATGCAGCTCATTGGTGGAAAGTGGCTGGGCTATGGCGCTCGATTTCTCAATGGAGTCGCTGATGTGTGTGAGATCGATCGCTCGAGGATCGATCGTGGTAGGTAGTTGTGCACTAGTCGGGGAGGTTTCCTCCATGCGAGTCCTCTTACTGGCCGTGGATGCGTCGTCGTCTTCCAGTGCACGCTTGTTACTTGTTGGGGAATGATGACCCCCCATGTTGAGAATGCCATTAGAGTTGGGTTCGCTGTCAGTCTGGCTATCGAGATACAGCAAAGTGCTTACGTCTGTAAGTGGCCATGCAGTGGGCGGGCTACCAGTTGATAGACATGTGCGCATGTATCCGGAAATGGCGAGCGCCGCTTCCTCGATGGGCATTTGGTCATCTGTCAGCTTGCCAACTTCTTTCCTGAACTTGTAGATGCCGCCTACAAGGGAGCGGAGTTGGGCATAGTCCGAAAGCCCTGCCGCCAAGCTCCAATAGACATGCTCAACACTACCCGGGACAAGAAGGGTGATGACCACCGGAGTGAATCTCATGTTGTTCGATGGCAGGATTCGAATCTGAAGCAGATCATCTTTGGTGATGTTTGGGTCCATCATAATCACAAGATCTGGATTTGCTGTCTCGGCTGGTCGCGCGTCTGTATCGTCGGTTGAGACTACCTCAATTGTCATACCTTCATGTTCGCTTTCGTCCAGATCCATGTTCTGACGGCTTCTGATGGGCGCACCGATGGCAGCGAGGAAAGTGTTGAGGATCATCAAGATACGCCCGGGACGACACACTATCACGATGTGTATTCGAAGGTCTCGGACACTGTCAATCAGGTGCTTCAGGAAGCGGCATTTAGTGCTACAATCGATATCCCACTGGGCCTGATGGGAGGAGCTGACATCTATCTGCGTCATCGTCTCCGGATTTTCGAGGTCAGGATGCAGTGTGATGTTCCGCACACCTTGGACAAATTTCGTAGCTTGGGCGATCAGCTGCTCTCCAGGATCAGAAGTATTCATGAACCTCTCAATCATGTCCTGGTGGTAGAAGACCATTTGTCTGTATTGATCCCTTTGTCCTGGAAGCAATCCAATGGGGATGCTATGCGTCGTCTCGGCGTCGGGAATCACTTCTAGCGGCGGACGTACAAGAGTAGAGCTTCTCATCACTTTGCTCTGTTCCGGCGAGATGGGGTCCCGATCTCGAGACGCTTGCGGTATCAACGTCTCGAAACGCTCTGATGTATTCATCTCTTCGGTCGTGATGACTGCTTCCGGCCGTAGAGCTGGTACTACGGATGGTGATCGGCGAGCTTCATTGATCATGATGCGAGTCGCTGGGACATATGATGGCTTGGTTATAGGGTCCATCGTGCTAGCATTGACTGGTGTAGCGTCTGTACTTTTGGAGGGTTGACACTCTGGAGAAATCGGTGACTTTTTCCGTCTCGAAGACGAAGACGCCGACGATGCACCTTCGCGTATTTCCTTCAGACGCTGAGCTAGCTTTTGGGAGGGTGTGAGTTCACCGTGTTCAGTATCCATTGCGTGTGTCTTTGTGCTGCTAGATACTAGAGGGCTAGACGGAGTTTTGAGACGTCGTGGTGCGCTCTCGCCAAGCGTCAACAGTTGAGATGGCTCGGGAACTACTGGTGATGATGTAATGAATGGTGACTGTGAGCGCTGCGGCGGCTCTGCGACTGCAGTCTCCAAATGATCGAGTATTTCAAGGGAAGCTACAGGCTGATCATTCGATGTAGGTAAAGACAAGCTTGATGTGACGACGCTTGCCAACGGTTGTAGCTGGGTCTGGAATGGGAAGGGTGAGCTCGGAGAGTTAAGACTTGGTATGGCCTTTCCTGGCGATATCTGGGAGGCTTGCTGAAGCTCCTGGGTTGACTCGTGCTGAAAGTCGTGGTGTTGTAACGCTAGGGTGCGTCGGAAATGTTGCGATTCTTGAGTCACTTCGCTCTCGTTCTCTTGATGTCTTGCGGCTGTTGGTGATGCGGCAAAGTGGTTTGGCTTCACTATTTTTCCTGAATGTGAGATGTAAGAAGACGGTCCTGCTGATCCAGGTGGAGAGCTCTGTCCGTCTAGCGCAGGATTTGGGAAAGGCTGCTGAGTGGTCGATCGTGCGAGCAGATCCTCCTGGTCTAGATTGACAGTCTCAGCACCCCACGCGCCTGTCGCCGATAGGTCTCTAGGAGCGTCAATGATATGTGGCGTCAGATCCACGGACCGAACACCGTTACTCTCTGCAGTCGCAGTCCCACTCGCAGCAACTGGGTTCGGTAGACACCTGGCTTCGCCAGATAGGACTGTTTGCTGGCTTCGACACTGGTTGACAGGGTTCTGACTGAGATCTACGGCAAGCTCAGAGACTTCCGGAGGCGGCGTCGGGGACTGCTCTATTGGAACTCCTTCTTCTCGAACCGATGGGGGTGAGGCAGGGGACGAGGGAGAGGTCGGAAGGATCGCTGTCTCGATGTGGCCAGATCCGAGGTCTGGTAAAGAGCTGAAGGTGTTCGAAGCCTTGTGTGTACTGATCAGCTCTATAAGAGTCTGAGAGTCTGGGATGACTACAGTAGAGCTCAAGTTCAGCGGCACGGAGTGGAGCCGTGGAAGTGGAGTGGGAACGACTGCCGATCTTTCCGAAGAATGGAGTCCTTCAACTCGCTCAGTAAGTGAAGTCTCAGGTGCTGAAGATGGTTCCACCTGCGATGTGGAGTACTTCTGGTAGTCGCCAGCAAGTATGCTAGAAGGAGGGTCACCGATGTCCACAAACGGGTGCTCCGCTTGCGATGTGTCCGAGAAGAATAGCGGACTGCCAGATTGAGTAGATAAGTCTTGCTCAGATACAGTGACCGTCTGTGGACTTTCGATGATGATAGGCTCGTTAGCTGGCAATTCTGGGATTGTTTTCTGGACTGTGTCTTTCACCTGCGCCGTTGGCGTGGGTGGAGAGCTGTCGATAACTTTGCGTGACCGAGCACGAGGTCGTACTGGGGTCACAACCTGAGAAGGAGATCCAGACTCTATCGAAGCATTGTCAATTACTAATTCCACAAACTTAACGGCCCGTTGAAAGGCACGAATGACAAGACCTTACTTCTTGTCTTAAATTTCTGCCGCTCCCAATCGTCTACGGCTTGCTCGTTGGCGTTTTCCTTGGGTTCCCAGGTCTGCGCGTACTTTTCGCCAGTGACTTCGTCGTCCTCCCAGTCGATGAGATACCGCGTCTTTGTTTCCTTCAAGATGCTGCGGATACGGTATTCCTTGTCACGATCAATATCTCCATGCGGATGTGGCGGTGACGGCGGAGAAACTAAGCACATCAGCCTCCCACGGGTCCATGTGCATTCCTTAGAGGGGGCAGATCTCACCGACTGGCTTGCTGCGAGTCTTTTTCTGCTTCTTCAGAGGCGCTGAACCAGGAATCGGGGCTGTAGCAGCGGTGCGTTTACGCTTTTCCCGGCCAGACATTACGCTGCCATGATCAAAATGGTCAGTGTTGGCACAGATTTCACAGTTTTAGAGAACATGTGAAAGGGGAGAAGTCATGTAGCACGGCGCTGTAGAAGTCTGAGATACCATACATTCTCTCAATGCACAGGAATGATAAACGTAGGAGACTGAATCTGTGCGTGCTTGATGTTGATTGAATGGTCGCGTAAATTGGACTAACCCGTTTTTGGTCGCGCCTGATTGTGGCTTCATGTTGGCTTGAGCCACCCTCCGTGTATAAGTGCTTTCGGCCTCAAGACACAACGAGATCGGTCTGCGACACTTTCGAGTCTTTGACGCAATTCTTGGATGCCTTTGCTGAGTGATGGAAGATATCTGGAATGTCGAAGAATTATGTGCAGAAACGGAGAAGAAATAACGGCAAATCACATGCAGGTACGGTACGGTGAAGGTGAAGGTGAGAACTACATGTAGTACATGTATACTTCACAACAATGACACTATGCAATTCTATGATGAGCAAAAGTACTATTGATCTCAGTAGCTAGTGTCACAGAGTGACTTTTGGTCGCCGGTTAGACCGCCACGCTATGCTTCCCATGTTCCAGTTCTCTCGATGAGAAAGTTTTGCACATGACAGTAACTGTCAAACCTGGAGTCTTAGGTATGTACCCTTTTTCACACGAATCGATCATAGCAGCGTTCCACTCAAATGATGTAAGCAATCGCCATGCGCTAACTCTCGTTCAATCGATTGGCGACTTTTCTGATGTCCTCCTTGGTTTTGCTTTGCTTTTGACGCCTTCCACAGGTATTATTGCACACATTTCACTCCTTGGTCTTCTCATTCTGCTCCTTGGCACGCTTTCTCTCGAGCTCCATGACTAGTTCCTTCGGGCTGTCTTCAATGAGTTCACTGTCCTCGTTGATGCCCGTCCACTTCGGCAACCCGTCTGGTATATCCATCACGCGTTGGCTGTAGAACATGTGCATTCTAGAAAGTCTCATCAGTAACGAAAGCTTTCCAGAGATCAAGACAAGTTCACTCACCTGGGCTTGAAGTTCTTCTTCTCCTGGTCATTCTTGAAATGCACCAAGCTTGGAAACAACAAAATCATATTCCTGCCCTCATCCATGATTGGCGAATGGCAGAAACTGCATCTGACCTTACACGGTAGTTTATGCTCAATGCTCTTATCCGTTGGATCGTACCACTCCAGGTCGTGGTGACCGTGGGTGAAGTTGATATCCTCCTTGTGGAATATGGCGGCCCATTGGAAGGGAGCAGCGTGCTGAGTCTGGCAGGTCGTGCAATGGCACAGTTTTGAGTCGAGCGGCACCTCGCGAGAAAGCTGATATTTGACCTTGCCGCAATGGCAGGAGGCTTCGTAACGAGGCTTGAAGTCGTCTTCTTTGTGGATGGAATAAGGTGGTCGCTTTTTCCAGTCGTCCTTGGATGGCACGGCTGACTCTCCGTTAGCTTCGTGCTTGTCCATATCAGCGGATGCGGATGAGTGAGTAGACGTGAAGGATCGGATGCCAAGAGGATATGCGGTCAACAGAGGGCGGAACGGTGAGCGTGCTAGAGGACCTGATGGGGCAGGGATATTTGAGATGGTCCGTTGGGTTGGCAGATGAGTCAGGACGGTGCGAAGTGATCTGACAGACATGTGAGAAACAGGTAGATGGAGGTAAGGAACAGGTTCGATTTGGAGAAAGGCAGAGACACAACATGATCGAAAAACATCCTGTCAGGCAAGAATGATCGCATACGATCAAACCAGAGCAGTGACGTGTGGACTGCAATGGCACGGGCACAGACAGACCAAGATTCCAAGGATGATGCCTGTACCTCAGCACCAATATTGCACTCGGACGTGTATTAATGACGATGATGTGGTAACAACGGCTCATCGATTTCGACTCTGCCGTCTTCACCGTTTCGAGCTGCATGCGGTCGCGTGCGCGTGCGAAGAACATGAGATCTCATGCACAAATCATGACGATTTTCCCCACACTCGCGCGAGATTCAAGATTGAGTTTGCGGCCAAGACAGATCTCCCGAGAGCGAATCATATTCGGCGTTCAAAAGGTCCATGAATTGCCAAGGTAAAGTGATCTCTCGTTGAAATGGCCGCCATCCCTGCCACCATTCGCAGAGTCTGATTGGATATAGCTATGGAGGCCAACATCTAAGTATCGCCTGAGATGCACACACACGCTGGAACGGGTGAGAAGTTATAGAGATACCTCAAAGTCGTACGTATAGGTGTGACAAAGAATACTACAGAATACCACATCACTATTCCTATGTACTGTATAAGAAAACAAGCCACTTCGGCGAGCACTACCAGATAAACAAAGGTAGTACCAAAGAGGCATAGGACACAATCTTTAATCTATCAGTACCACCTTTCACGCTGTGGATTTTGCCAAATATCTCCTTAGATCAATCCCAAATGGCGCCCTTGGCCCTCCCGCTACGAGAGACAGCTAGAGGTGCAGTAACAGTATATGACCAGGTTTCCACTCCATCAACAAAAAGGCGGTAGTGCAGGATGCTCTGATCACTGGTTGCCGGATTGGTGATGCTAATCGCGCCGAACTTGCTGTTGCCATCCGGTAGATATTTGATGCACACGTCACTGATGTAATCTGGCGAGGTGGAAGACTCTGCGTATGTTCTAACGGGCAGATAGAACATCGACAACGGACTGGCAGAGAATTCGTGAACCGTAGCAGACACTGGCCAGTACTTTCTTCTGGTCCGCAAACTCGCCACAGTGTCGCCCATGATGCCAAATCCTTCTGCGCCCACACCCAGGCGACCAAGACCGGTGATTTCCTCCTTGCCCTCTGGAGGTGGTGGGAAAGCGGTCGCAGCGAATTCGTGTCGATCTCCAGAAATGATGATGACACCCACTCCGCCACGTAAACCTACATCCCACATGGCCTCCAGGATGATTTGGCGCTCGCCCAGATACCCTCGCCAGGTATCCTGGGCGCCGAACCACCAGTTCTTGGTGAATGGCACGGAAGACACGACAATCTTCCACTTCACTCCAGGCGCTTCGGAACGTTTGAGCCAGGCCAGCAGATCAGAAAGCTGGGGCTGTCCTAGCATGCTTTTGGTAGGTTCGCCGGTCTGTGGATCGGATCCGTTGGTGTTATCGTTTGGTGATCGATACCGTCGGGTGTCAAGCATGAAGAACGTTGCTGGCCCTTGAGTGAAAGAGAAGTAGCTTTCACCTTTGCGAGCCTGAGGGGGATTCACAGAAGTGTGGTAGTGTTCATATGGTGAATTGGCTGCAGTGAACAGACCAGTCGTATTCGCCGACCAGTCGTTGGCAAATTCGTGATCATCGTATACGTGGACCCAGGGAAGCTCTTTCGTAGCAGGGACCCAATCAGGCGAAGCATAGACTTGTCGGTATTCTCGGCGATATGTCTCCTCGCTGGCTCCGTGCCGACGAGGCACATCTATGTAGATGAAATCGCCAAGGAAGAGCATGAATTGTGCTTGCAGAGATGGTAGGACTTTAGCAAGATATTGCAGACCCTTATTCGATAGCGCATGCTCAAAAGGTTTATACGGAAACCGATTCTTCAGGCAGGAGGAGTGCAGGAATGTGAAGATCCCGGCAGACTCAGGGCGAATGGAAGTATGGCCGACCTTCGGGGCAGTATTGAAATGTCCGGAGTGATTGTTACTTGCTACCCATTGGTAGCGTGTGTCAGGCCGCAAACCATGCAGCTCAACAGTGGAAGTGTAGTCCGTCTGATAGTCCAGCCAGTCGATTGTGTCTGTTCGCTTCCATGATGTGTCGTGACGTGCCCCAAACTGCCAGGCGTTCAGTGGTGGTCCAGCATGTCTATACGACACTGATATCGGCAGCAGCGATGCGTCCGGCTCACGGATCAAGATCTTTGCTACAGAATCCGATACGTACCCAACTCTTGCCATAGAAAGGTCTTGAGCTTTGTGGAACAGCGTACCAGTGTACACCAAGTCTGCCACCATCACGACAAGAGCTGCATTGATGGCGAATGTGATCGCACTAGCAAGTAGGCTTGTTGGACTAGGCAGGCCCACGCTCAGCGTCTGCAACACATGAGGGGGCTTTTCTTCTACAATTATTGTCTCTTCGACTTGAAGCTCCTGGCCAATCTCGTCGCCAGTAGCATATCGCGGATCTAAATCCAGGACGTCGTCATCTCCTTGAGTGTGAATGGTGATCACATTGATCTCGTCGGCAATAATTTCGTATGGGGCGGTGTGAGTCAAGTTATACCAGAAGGATACGGCATAGATTGCAAAGAGCGTGAATACGATAGGTGGGAATAGCTTGTCATCAGTCAGTTCATGTCTTTTAAGGCCGAACGATGGGCGAGATATGTACTGGGCCAGGTATCTATTGTGTCTGGTTAGCATTGCTTTTGTGATAATGCTGGCTAATCACGCACCCATCGTAGAAACACCCATGAGCACAGTCTGATTCCCAGTGAGGCCAAGGTCGTGGTATACTTGGCTATGCGATTGACATCGTATTCAAGAGGTGTTGACGACATGGTGAAGCAGCCAACAAAAGGTCGGCTTTGCGTAATGTGATGTCCTCTATGTGAATGGAAGAATTGGTATTGCCCGTTTGAACTGCTCGCTTCTCAGTTCCATCATAGGTAGGGTGTCATGTCTGATATGACATTGTTGTGTTGGTGAGTTCATGTTGTTGCTAATGCGGCTGTCCGGTTGCTATGACGTCGCCACCACTGAGCGCGTCTCACGCAATTGATATACGCCTCGTGTAAGGTAATAAGGTATCTTGCGTGTTCGAGGTTCCAGTCATGTTTTCGCTGGGAGGAGAACGTGCCAAACAAATAGTCCATTCATAATGCATGTGTCGCTGGCCTTCACCGGATTCTGCACATGTACATGTAAGATATGTATCCACTACCAACATGCACACCCGCTATTTGCGAACTCTATCAACACCAGATCTCGGAACGGCCACAGCACGATCTACCTGCTTGGCTGGGTTTCGTGACTAGCAAGTCAGGTGGGACTCCATGTCAGCGCAAGAGTTAAGACTACATGTAGTAGCATACGACAATTTGAGCGCTTCGTCAATCAAATGTGGCATTGATCATTTGCAAAATTCTTGAGGCCTATCGCGAAGACAGTTCTGAGCCAGCTGCTGGTAGGGTCGGCATACTGAACCTCGCTGTATGAGGTACGGCCTATTCAGTGCTCTTGAGTGATGGCAGGAAACTCGTGTTCACCTATATAGAAGGTAGCGAGTCTTTCGACTTCAGCTGTGACCCCCTCATGGCACGGATATGCCACCACACGATGAATGGAGAACCTGTTATCCCAGTCGCGCAGCCTCGCCTTCATCTTCCCAAATGTTCAACTCCTCCTTAGCCCTCACACGATCGTCCTTCAACATCCTAGCATCTTTCCGCACGTCGTCACCTTCGACCTCCAATCTTGCTTGGGGGGTCTTCGCCTCGAGTAGGAAGTGATTATCGCAATGAGGGCAGTACTCGTCCGAATCCTCAAACTCTTGCATGTCTTTCCGGAAGCACTTTTTGCACTTTTTGCACGCAAAGACCATCTCCAAGGTCTGCTTGAGTTGATGTGTTTGCGTTTCGGCGTGGCATTGCGCGCAATCAAACCACTGCCGACAGCAGGGAGAACGAATCGACACCTGTGCGTTGAGGATGTGTTTGCTGGACTGGCATCAGTCGTGGTAGTACTAGTGGTCGGAGATTAATGATTTCATTACCACATGGCGGTCGTGTGTTGCGCGCGGCCTGTGCTTGTCGCTAGTTATTGTATGTTGCGCTGCTTGCGCCAGAAAGATTGCAGACTTGCGGTGGTAGAGGAGGACGCTCGTGTCGATGCGATCTTGACCAGAGTGCAGAGCGTTGGTCACGATAGCCAAAGATCGCGTCTAGGACTTTAGTTCTCAGGTACCAGGGTCATGCAGGTGTATGCTCCCGTCACCTGTACCTTGACATTTTCCGTATGGAATAGTGGTAGAACAATAATGTGGGGCTGCGCAAGCAGGGCCCTGCATCAAGCAATTCTGGTCTATTTGAGGCAACACGAACATCACTACATGTTTTGTTAAGTCGTAGACATCCATACATGCACACCAAAGCCGTACATTCCAGCCATAGTAGACCTGCGGTTGTGAAGAAATCTTCACCGACCCGCCGCTATTTACAATTCCGAACGACCTTTATAGATGAGCTACTGGAACGATCCATCATCATTGTCTACGACTTCGAAGGGTGGAGAAGACCACCTTGACAACGTTGATGAGCATTGAGACCGAGCAATGTGTGGTCGTTTGTGAAGAAGGAACAGGAGGATCAGATGCGCACGAACGCGAGCAGTGCCAGGAAGAACAAAGGGGACATGGAAAGGCGAAAGCACACTTTATTATAACATGGTCGGGTGTCGCAATTTTCCAGCACATGCAGCATCAGCAGACTCCGTGAGGACTGTGGACGGCGGCTACCGGAAGATCACGAAGAATAGACAGTTGTTGTTGCGCAGGACCGTTCACGAAGCACAACCATTGCACTTGGTGAAGCTGTGCACCAGTCGCTATGGACATACACACACAAGACCCGGATGGTCCGGATGCCTCTTCGATCAAACCAGTCTCATCGTTGCGATCCAAGTTCGAGAACCTTCATAAGGAGAGCCCTGCTGGTCAACCCTCATTCGGACCGCAGGTGTCCCGACGAGACCTACTGGAAGCGCGTCAAACGAGCACAAGTCAACGACCTCGAACATCTGGTGGTGATTCCACGTATAACAATACACACAACGCCCGGAATCCTGCAGGTCTCCTCTCACGAGGTCTAGGCCAAGGCTCAATACAGACGAGTCCCACCAGGTCACGACCACAATCTATGATATCGTTCGGGCCGCCTGGGGAACGAAAATTACCTCCAATCGTGACAGTAGAATCACCACGCTCCGTTCGACTCGGAACCTCGGTGGAGTGGCACAATGGCAGCCTTAATGCGCGTACACCAAGTGCAGTGGAATCGCCGGACAATACTCACGCCCGAACGTTGAGCAGGGCAGCAATGCCATCACTTGAGTCGAGTAAACCAATTTTTGCATCCCCGAGAAGCGAACTTTCGACTTCGAATCACAATGACCCTTTCAAGCATGTGGTCAAGACCACTACATCCACAAACACTGGAGCCCCAATCGTGAATCGAGCAGCGAAGCCAAAGATAGCACAAAAGCCTGCTATGCTTTCACAGCCTCCGAGTGGGCTCGCCGCACCTGGACCATCTCATGCTGAGCTGACTGATCACAGTATCTCGCCATTCAGCACGCCTCCAGGTAGTCGTAGGAACTCACCTGAAGCGCCAAAGGAACAGGCTGTGCAGCGGCCCCGCAACGAATCAGACGCATCGTGGGTGGAGAGGCTGCGGAGTGATTCTGGCGCATCTCCCACTCATCAAGACCGGCTTCGTGCGGACTCTGATGTATCTTATATAGACAAAACTCGTACAGGATCCAATGCGTCCTTTGTCGAACCATTGTCTTATACAGAAAGTCTCTCTCAAGGACTATCTCATCCTGCTACAATGCGTCAGAGTAGGCCGATGGACTTGACCGCTCGAAGTGACCCTATCCGTCATAATGCTGGCCCTGTAAATCGGACGGGATTCTCAAATGACGAGCTGGAAGATCGACCTCGATTACCAGCACGTCCTGAGTTACAACACCGGCTTGGCCGCCGCAGTCCACCGAAAAGTCGCATCAGTCCTCGAAGATCCAGCCCTGAAAAGTTCAGCCAAGGTAGAGCAGTCGCAATTCCTACTCGCGAACGAGGTGTCGATCTCCAGCGAACAACGACAATGGCCGAGCAGTCCCCATCCGTTCGTAGTGCTGCACTGAAGCCTACACAAGCATCCGCTCTGGGGCAAGGCTTTTCACGCAACTCATCGCTCAGGGCAGCACCAGAAGTCCCTGCGCCACGACGATCACTGGACAGAAGACCGGGTACAAACGTGATAAGCTCTATTCAGCCTCAATCGAATAACGATCCCGTGTCGGAGGGTGTCATCGATGCAGCACCTATCGCCATCGCTACTGACACGTCGATCAATACTTCCGACTTTCCCGATATGTCACAAACTAGTCGACGACCACCACGGTACCCGACACGACCTCACCACTTGAACACAGAATACGACACTAGACTAATAGCTACGTGCGGAGAGTACGTCTGCACTACAGGCCATGTAACCAAAGTCTGGAATCTTCGAACTGGTGCTCAGCTTCTGAACTTGATGCACCATGAAGGTACGAGGGTCACCGCACTCGTGTTCAAACCAACCTCAGCCATACAAGACGAGGGGAAACGAATATGGCTGGGAACCAGTACTGGTGATATACATGAAATCGACGTACCTAGCCAAGCGTTGATCAAGACCAAGACCGGCGCACATACACGAAGGGAGATTGTCCGGATGTTTCGCCATGCTGCTGAGTTGTGGACCTTGGATGACGGCGGGGATTTCAATGTCTGGAAGCCTGACCACAAGGGTATGCCCAGCCTTGACTCGCAGTTCGTGGGCTTCCGGGTTCCGAAAGGTATCTCATGTGCCATTGCCTGTGGTAAGCACGTCTGGATTGCCTATGGCAAGGACTTGAGAGTGTTCCAGCCAGGTGCTCAATCAGACTCGGATTTCCAAGTTTTGCGTGCTCCCCTGACACAACCTGGCACGGGAGAGATCACAGCTGCCACTACTCTCAGCGGTAAGCCTGATCTTGTGTATTTTGGACATCTGGATGGTAAGATGTCTATCTACAACCGACACGACTTTTCTTGTATCGGGGTCGTCAACGTCAGTCTTTACAAGATTAGCACTCTTACTGGGGTTGGAGCCTATCTTTGGGCAGGATATAGTACAGGCATGATCTATGTGTACGACACATCCACAACACCCTGGACCGTGAGGAAAGACTGGCAAGCACACGAAAAGCAAATTTGTGGTGTATCTGCAGATCCTTCGACATTGTGGAAGCTCGATAAATTACAAGTGGTCTCGCTAGGTACAGATAACATGATACGTGTGTGGGACGGCCTCCTCGAAGAGGATTGGCTGGACACGCGTATGCTGGCACACGACTCTGAGTTCTGCCAATTTCGAGAGCTGAGTGCAGCCGTGCTCACGTGGAATGCTGGGGCTTCGAAACCGCATTACCTGCAGGCAAGTATGGACGATTCTAACTTTCTGTACGAGTATTTGAACACTGGACGGCCAGCAGACATTCTCGTTTTCGGTTTTCAAGAATTAGTGGACCTCGAGGACAAGAAGGTCACGGCTAAGTCGTTCTTTAAGAGCAAGAAGAAAGACCCTGGAGAGCCGGAGCATATGTCACACCAGTACCGCGTTTGGCGTGATCACCTCACGAAATGCGTCGACGAGTTCACTGGACCGAACGATGACTACACGTTATTGCATACTGCCAGCATGGTCGGCCTCTTCACCTGCATTTTTGCGAGATCTTCTGAACGAAGTCGAATCAAGCACGTGCACAACGCAGAGGTGAAGCGTGGCATGGGCGGTCTGCATGGGAATAAAGGTGCACTTATTGTCCGAATGGTGCTCGACGACAGTAGTCTTTGTTTTGTCAACTGCCACTTAGCGGCAGGACAAACTCAAACAATCAACCGCAACAACGATGTCGCCGCCATTCTTGAAGCTGAGGCGCTTCCAGCATACCCACTTGGCCAACACAGTCGTGCACAGCATAGCGACGTCTTCGCGGGAGGTGGAAGTGGAAGCATGATCCTCGATCACGAGATTTGCATCCTCAACGGTGATCTGAACTACCGCATCGACACCATGGGTCGCGACACCGTGGTCAAGCACGTCGCCTCGAATAATCTTGCTCGTCTGCTCGAGCGCGATCAGCTTTTGCTGAGCAGGAAGAAGAATCCCGGTTTCCGCTTGCGAGCTTTCACAGAATCACCGATAAAATTCGCGCCGACGTACAAATACAACGTACACTCCGATGAATATGACTCCAGCGAGAAGCGTCGAGCGCCCGCCTGGTGCGACCGCATTCTGTATCGCGGCCTAGGAAAGATCAAGATGGAGGAGGGGTCGTACCGCCGATGGGAAGTTCGTGTGAGCGACCATCGTCCGGTGTCGGGTCGACTACGACTACGAGTTAAGACTGTTGACCCCGAGCATAGGAGGCATGTATGGCAGGCCTGTGTTGAGGAATTTGAGATCGCAAGGACGAAGGTTGCTCGGGATGTTCAGTAAGTCCTCCCTCACCGCTACCTTGCCTCTTCGTCTGTCCAGCTTGCTAACTTTGTCCTCTCCAGACTATCGTATCTCATCGACGTATTGGGCATGCCTCACAAAGAAGCCGTGGCGGCGCTGACGGGTCAATAACGAATCGGCAACGTGATCCGACGAGGATTCCTAGCGCCCATTCGAAAACTACTTGATCGCAAGAGGTTGACACTTGATAGGTCGTCCACGAAACTGACAATATTGTGCACTGACCGTTGTAGTCCTTGCGATCCTTGTCTGTCGATCTCGCCCGGTGTTCTCCGAGACATTATTGTGATTTGTGACAGTGACTACAGTAGTTACCTGAACTTAAATGCCGTACGTAAAAAGTCTTGAGAGTGGGAACCAGATCCGCGCTTGGTACAGTACGTGTACATTACCCACCGCAATGACTTCATCTTTGCGCGCTTCTTCTCCCTGACTCTCGTCTTGTTGCGATCCTGTACGAGGTCTTCATCCATGTAGTATCAACCTGCCACTCCGGAATCTCTTCGTCGGGCAATGTCCAGCGGAGTTGCTACACGTTCCCAGGACTATGTTTACGCAGAGCCGAGCCTGAAGTTCATCACTTTTCAACGACCAACCGACGCCCAATCTGCAGACGCACGTAAACAAGTCCGGTCTCACGTTACCCGGCTGCAGCATCATCAGTCTCGGCAGCGGTATGCGAAACGATACTCGCAGAAGCTGCACGACTTGGTTGCTGCAGACCCGTTTCGCAGCATAAAGCCGGCATCTAAGCAGCCACCAGCACAGCCGACGCCCACATCTGTCGGAGATGTGTGCAAAGCTGTTGAGCCGAAAAGAGAGGTAGACTCGGAGAAAGATGCCACATCGGTAGGAAGAGCGAGGTCTCAAAAGGAGAGGGGTGCCGACTTGGGCAAGGGCAGGAATGGCTCACAACGGCCAGTCATCAAGGACAAACATGCGGTCGTCAGTAAGACGCAACAGTCGCTCGAAGAAGCTGATGATCCTACAATTGTCGTTCAGCAGAAGCCAGAGGCCCGCCGCCGATCGTTCACAATCTCAGCCAGCGTTCTTGCGGATGCGTTTTCGAATGGGACGGTGGCTTTCAGCACATTCGTCCTTGATGATCCCGACAATATAGTTGGCACAATCTTGAATCGTCTGCAGTATGATCTAGCATCAGTTCTGGTAGGATAGTAGTGCCCGTGGCAACGATGTGTGGATACATGCTGAACCCGTGATTGTACAGGGCTTTTACGACTTCATGATCGGCATCCAGTCGCGTGATTTTGAGCAACATTACCAGGTCGCGGCGGGGGTCGCGCACACAAGGTATCTGGCGTTCCTGGCCGGGGAGCCGGTCCTCCTTACGTGCGCCATTCTGTTGTCTCTGCATTTCCTGCTTGCAAGCAAGAGTGCAATCAGTGCTACCGAAAGTCTAGTGCAAGTGCTCTCGCTGCGAGGCTTCCTGATCCGCCTGGTGAACGCGGCATTGGACGATCCAGCGCGCGCCACTTCGGATCAGATGCTGGTGACTGTCACCCTCCTCGCCGCACATGAGCTCAAATATAGGTCCTTGGAGGGCTACCACATCCACATGCAAGGTTTGGTCAAGATGATCAACCTGCGCGGCGGCCTTCCGGAGATCGGTCGAGAGGATCCCTTCCTGGAGAAGTTCCTTATCTGGCATGATGCCCACTCTACAGCTCTGGCTGGCTGTGACAGCTATGTCCAGTACGTCGAACGACCGTCCAAAGTAAGCCGGCCTCGTGGCGACAAGGACATGTTCCAGATGCAAGATGCACTGAAATGAGGAGGAAGTTTAATGTAACACAATTGTACGAGTAACTATGTGCATTGTACTCAATCAAGAACTCATGGATTCCAGCCTCTTGCTCGACCTTCAATGTAGCGCGACCAATACCCTCCTCCGCCAGATTGCTTCAATACAACAAGTCCCCCTCTCGGGCCGAATCCCCTCTCCGCTCGCCGCCAGCATTGGTATCCTCTTCGGAGCCGGACGCTCACCTCTCTTTGTCTGGTGGTGGCACACCCAATCCTTCCGCAATCTTTCCAACATCAGCCTCCACTGCACAGCACTTGCTGGGTTCCTTTCGGCCCCCTCCAGAGATCCGTAAAGTACTCAATCTCGTCGATCTGCTCAAAATGCCCCGCTGCGCCCTCGATGGTTGTCTTCCGGGAAGCCGTGCCGATCAACAACGGGTTCGTGAAATGGTATGTCGAAGCTGGGCACGCAGGCTTAGATTTCGGTGGAGTAACACGACCAGAATTCCTTTTCCTCAGCGCTTCCCCACCTTGCTTGGTCCGCTTTGCTGGCCCGGCTTGATCACCAGTGGCCGCTGAATATGCTCCCGAATTCCGAAATTGTACGCTTATCGCTCGCCATGGTAATACAGTATATTCATCCTCGTCCATCTCAGCAAAGTGTATGGTTGCTCAGTCGGCGATCGTCTTCCAGCGAGCGCTTCATTCCAGGAAATCGTTGGTGGAAACGTACGCGGAAGCTTCACGCATGGCCTTACGCTTCTTCGGTGCCGGCAGCGGAGGGGGTAGAGCTTGAAGGGGAGGAATATCTTTATCATTGCACCGACGTCTATTCCTGCGAACCGGCGGTGCCGCCGGTGGCTCCTCCAAAGCTTGTCTAACGCTGAGACTGGGCCGTTACAATCACATGGGCTCTTCTGTGGCGGTCTCAAACCTGTTTCCATGTGGATGGTGTAGTCGTGTCAAATGATGCATTCAAGGGCGAGTAATTTGCTTCAGGAGAGGATGCGTATGCTGGCGAGCCGCCATCGGACTGCTCTGCCGGCTGTGAGATTGCTTCCGACGCACTTCCGTGGAATTAACGTGGGGAAAGCTGCGATATGGCCGAGTGACTTGAGTCTGCTTGCCAAATCAGATTTTCGACTTGATCTTGTGTCTGATGCCAAGTGGACGATGTACTTGTCGGTGAAACTACCTGTGAAGGCGTTAGTGAAGTCATTCAATCGTCATGAAACTCTGCTACCGTTTGTGGGATTCCTTGCGAAGCTTCAACACGAGCCCGCGGGAAAGCATGACTTTTTATGGAGGCTTCTCGACCTCCGACTGGCACACCAAGACCTCCAGCCTCGTCATGATCCCGACTCCAAACGCGTGGTGCGGCTCACTCAGGCTCTTCTGACAGCGACGTTTGCTCAGACCGGAGGTCTTGGACTATCGCTGGCACGTCGGCGTCTCTCCCGCAGACACCTTCCCTTTCCACTGCAAAGGTGCTTGTGTACGGAGTGCCTCTTGCTGGCCGGTCGGCAAGAGTCTGCGGTATGTCGGGGCCGCTTGGACACTTACGGCCTCGCCACGTCCAGCTGGTGAGTTGTACTGCACCGCGCCTTGGTGGGCTATACCTGATTCCGCCCCATACATCTGGCCGACCTCTGGTTGGAGCAAGGGTCCCTTGATGGCCGATTGGAAGCTAGCGTTGATGCACTAGGGCTGCTTGGTGCCTTACGCTCTGGCGTTGGCGAAGTTCTGCTTTGCTCTGGCGTGGCGTGATGTCTTACTAGCGCGTACCAGCTGCCCAGTGTGCGGCTACGACTTTCGCGACCACGAGCTCCACGAGGACCGGCCGAGGGATCGTGCTCGATCCAAGACATCGTATGGGATACAGCTCGATCTCTTTCAAGTCCCGAGACATGAGCGCCAAGATCTCTTCAGTGGTTACCAATCCCACTCAAGTCACGAGACAAGTGCGTGAAGATCTCTTCTTGAGCAACCGAAATCCACCTAGGCGGAAATTTCTGCTGGAAGCAAGGATGTGCTTAGCGACGACTTCGCTCAGGTCCCGAGACAAGAGCTCCGACTTCTGTTTTGAGAAGCCGAATGCACCCAAGTGCAGGTTTCTGCTGAAGACAAGGATGTGCTGAGCGACGATTTCGCTCAAGTCCCGAGACAAGAGCGCCGACTTCTGATTTGCAGAAACCGGTGTGCCACCCGAGTGGACGTCTCCGCCGAAGTGAAGAGGAATGCTGACACAAGTCACCAAAGTTCCACTCAGGTCCCGAGACCAGGCGGCAATTTTTCTTTTGCAGTAACCGGTATACCACCCGAGTGACAACCAGCCCTAGCGATAGCATGAGATATAGGTGAGAACCCTCACCAATCGAAAGCTCCGCGGAGGAATCGATAACCACCGAAGTGGGGTTTTCACCGCAGCGAAGATGTCCTCAGTGAGGCAGAAAAAGAGATGAAGAATGATGAACTGATCACCAAAGTTCCACTCAGGTCCCGAGACCGAGCGTCGATTTCTGTTTGTAGCAAGCGGTATGCCCACCCGAGTGGAGATATCCGGCGAGCGATGAAATGGAGAATTAATGACGTAGTCACCAGTGGTTGCTCAAGTTTGCAGACGAGCAAGCAGCCCACCCGAGTGGGAACTGCCGAGCGATGGGAGGAGAAATAGGTGACGACCGTCACCAACGACTCTCCGCGGAGAGATCGAATCCACCGAAGCGGAGTTTCTACCGAAGCAGAAATACGACGACCCAAGAGTCGAAGTTTGACCGAGGTCGAGAGGGGAAAGCTTTCAGGCGTGAGTGTCTGTTCCCGGGAACAGGCACTGCAACGCGCAGGCGGGGGTATGGGGAGACACCAGGGACTGAGAGCGATGATGATAATGGTGGTGGTGAAACGCCTTCAGCATCGCTGTTGTGGTGGTGGTGTGAAGAGAGAAAGGAAGGAAAATCACAAATTTCGAATCTTTCTATATGCACTCACACGCCAATGGTGGGGCGTTGCAGATTGACACCTCAGCCACCAACAACGCGTCGCGTGTCTACAAGAATGTTCACATGCTCTTGGTAGTTTGCCGCTTACACGGGCGCGGTATAGCTGCCACATGATGCCGTGTTACAATCCTACGTACGGTGAGTACAGGAAACAGAAGAGCACATTCTTCAGTACGATCATCTATCCAGTGGTGTTGAAAGATTGTCAAGCTCTACTGTGTGAGTCCACATGAGTAGGGATTTAGGGGCTCTACCGAGTCGTCAATAATTGTACTTGACACTCCATTCACATCGAATCCTTGTACTTTCCTCTGGATCGATTGTATCCAGTGGATCGATTGTATCTAGATAAAATCTCCGTTCACGCTTCTACGATGTGAGTAATTTTTCCCTAGTGTGGTCTATTGCAGATACCAATGCCTTGGTATTGAGCAGCCCAGACCCAAGATCCACCTCACAAATCTCGATTGAAACACGGTTGCAATAGAATGTGCCTGCTCCACTTCTTACAGCACACTTATTATTGTTCACCACGTGTCGTTAGCTACAGACTTCTGTAAGATGTGCTCGATCTGCATCATTTCTTAATGCTGCCACATTCACATGACGAAGGTCTGACTGGACAAGTATTGAATATTGTAGGCGGCGGGGATACCAGCTATCGGCAATGTTAATGACAGCAGTGACCGCAAGATACTGTAACCCAACTTCGGCGATCTCACAAGGTAGATATCATGATCACGTTGAGGGATACCACGTACTCACCTCTGAAGGAGACGAAGTGAGGTTGATTCCTAGCATGTGATGGCACAGACAAGCTTATGGTCGGGCCAGCCCGATCTATTCCAGGACTCCATCAATGACCAATCGCCTTTGTTCCAGGTTGCATACTTAGATACATGTATATACATATCTCATGTCATTATCCATAATGCTTCGGCCCTGGTGCCTTTTGCAATTTTTCACGGCTATTCCGAGCAGAATGGCGCACGATCGTCAGGATCCCACATCAGCGACATGGCTACAACCTCACACCGGCACGCGACGCTAATCTCACTAATCACGACCCTCTACTCGGTCCTGGCGGACCAACAGTATACGCCTGCGGACACGGTGATTTCGCCACCGCACGCCGCCGACGCGATCGACATTGCCGCCGCCGAGGAGGCGAACTTCACCGATGTGGACCTGCAGGCTCTCCTGCTCCACCTGCCGTACCTCGTCACCGACATCGATATCCCGCTGGCCTACGAGACGCTGCCGCTGGTGTATATTAACAGCGCGGACGACCCCAATGCATCCGGTCGCTCGTTCGACTTTGCGCGCGATCCGGCGTACCAGGATCGCACAGATCTCATTCCCCCCGGCATGCTCGTGCTGACACGGGCGAGGAACGGCGGCGAGACCCTGCTGTACGAGCTCAGCTCGCGGCGCATCCGGGCATGGAACCACTTTCTCGATGAGCGCGACGACTGGCAAGGGACGCAGGCATGGGACATCGAGGACGAAGGTAATCCGCTGGTGGGCTGGATCCGGAAGTGGATCGGATTGGAGGGTGTGCTAATGCCAAACGGTGGCGGGGGCTGGCGATTTGTAGAGTTTGAGGGACCGTCTGTTGCTGCTGAGACCTCGGAAAGTGAGAAGGAAATGAGGGCAGCATTCAGGCAGTGTGGCTGGGATAATGGGGCTTGGGAGAATGTCGACAGGGAAGGCGGCGGGGTTGGGCAGTGGGCGGAGCGGGCGAGGAGGAAGGCGGTGCAAGATTTTAATGCCGAAGACTTGGTGCAGCGGAGACGGAGCTTCGATTAGGCGGTCGAACGGTCGAAGTGTTTGCGCTCTCGCTGCGTCCTTCGCTCCAAGACATCGGAAAGTAGGAACGATTTCATTGTGCAGCATGTCGAAGCCTGTGTGCCGCTCAGCCTGTCGTGACGGGTTCACAAGAGCTGTGAAAATTCCGCGTACTGCAGCGTGGATGCGGCTCTGACGTTCAGAGATATGGGCTATTGCGCTGTTCCTGGTGTCGACGACGATCACCATGACGGCAGTTCAGCTGCAGCTCGCAAAAAAGATCACCCCAGATCTTATCTTCGGCAAAATCCTGTCGATATCTCTGCATTGATTGCACGCCACGTTCATACAGGTACATCCTAGAGACATCGGACTACCAATTACGTGAACTTACCGTCCACAATGACGGTATACCGCAACACGAGCATTCCCGGAGGCTGTTATATCAAGATATGTTCGCTCCACGATGCTTGAGTAGAAGAGGTTGCTTCGAAATTTTATGAAGCTAGGGCAATCGGTGATGTGCTTCTGTCTCCAGGGGGCCGGCTGTGTCGCAACCGCCGTACGGACGTGGACAACCTGAGAGCAGCTGGAGAATGCAGAGAATCAACGATTTGGGTGAAGATGATCAAAATAATCACATCACGATAGAAGCGTACAAGCGAGAGCAACAAGTCACAGCATACGCGAGATCATGAGTGAACACTAGTGAGCAAGGTGTAAATAAGTATTATTGGAGCACAGGCAATAGAATGTCCGTACAAGAACTATCGGCGGAGTATAAAGCTATGCGGAAGGACAAAGTCAGACATCCCAGTGCCTGGCTCTGGCATGCGTACAAGGAATAAACATTGCAGACGAGCATTCCCCGTCTTTCCCAAGAACTGCACCGACTTCGTCTGCTGTAGCGGCTTGGTGTTACGATCGTTGCTGCTACTTTTGGTGTCCCTTCTCTTCAACCCCAGGCATTCGAAAGCGAGGATGGGATCATGAGTCGGTCGTCAAAGTCGTCTAGTAGCCCTTGGATCCGGAGGAGGCGGTGTTGAGCAGGGTGGACTATGGAATCGTCTAGAGGTTAACGGTGGGATCAAGAGTGATCGGGATCGGTAGAGGAAGTCAGAATGATGTCTTTCCTTGTCGCAGCTTAATTGCATGAAACAATGGCAAAGCCACAACGATCAAAAGTCCGTGGGATGAATACTTACAACGAGAGTGTTGCCCTCAATTCCGTTTCCGTCTGCGCTGCCGTTGCCCGCAGAGTTACCGTTGCCGTTGTTATTACCTGCAGAGTTTCCGTTTCCTGCAGAGTTGCCGTTACCGGCGGAGTTGCCGTCATTGCCTGAAGAGATGTGAGTAAAGACCGCAAACCGAGATAAATGTGTTACTAACCGGTGATCGAGCCGATGCTGCCCGAGTTACCAGTGTTTCCGTTTCCTGAGCCATTGACTTGGCCGTTGGCGTTACCGTTGTCGCCTAGCATGCGGAGTCAGTATAATGTGTTCGAGATGCCCAAGCCCTGGCGCAGAGGTGGCGAGTACTTGCCGGTCACTGATCCCAGGGTCGAACCAAGAATGTTTCCGTCTCCTGAGCCATTTCCGTTACCGTTGTTTCCTGTTGATGAAACATTAGTATCACCAACACGTAGACGGGCAGCGAAAACATGCCGGTGACCGATCCCAGAGTAGATCCGACAGCAGAACCAATGGCGTTCAAGCTGCCAGCAGCACCCTCTGGCTCGGATGAACCGCCAGCGATGGGAAGGGCGACAGAGGTCGAGATGAGTGCCGAAGCAATAACAGCGAAGATGGTGGAGAAACGCATTTTGGTTGTAGTTTGGGGGGGTTGGTTGAGATTGGTTTTGGAGAGTATTGAAATTAATTGAAAATAGAAAGAATGATAACGTTTGCACAAATGAGTGTGGTTGAAAGAGAGAGATGTTAGTTGGTAGAGAACGACGGAGGAGAAAGAGAGCTGAGAGGAACAGGACCTGGAGGAGTGATATATGGGAATGAGCGGTTTCGTTCGCGCTACCCCGTACAAACGATTCAGGCTTCAGTCGACCGCTGTGCCTCGCGTCAACACGTCAAACTCCGATGCTGTTGGACCACGAGAGAATAGACAGGGATGTTCACCAGGTCTGCGAATGTCAAAGCATGCTACAGTCCAGCTGGTGCGCCAGTAGTGTTGAACGTGATGATACAGTGATTGTGATCGCCGTTCCCGGTTGAACTCTATTCTTCCCGCGCTTGTTGGACGGCATCGATCATCATGGGCTGAGTGTGGAATTTGCACTCTTACAAGCGAGGACACCGCCCTACGTGGTCGAAACAGCCGGCTAAAGGAGTCCATGAGTCTCCAGCTTGATCTTTGAGTGGTGTTGCCAACTTTTGTATATAGACACTGAAGCCATGTTGTGTGTGCATATCCGCATGCGAGAGGTGTGTGCTCTCATCAACAGATCCGGCACTTGACTAGCAGTAAGCTTCGAGATGCCAAGCGAACGGCAGAGCCTCATACGCACGCTAGTGACAGAGAAAAGTCACATCGCTTTAATAGTCCGATCACAATACTGTAATATCCTGAACCAATCTTAGAGCTTGGTATATTGGTTTTAAAGATGAGTTCGTCGGAATTCAGTATGAGTATATCGGGATTAAAGCTGAGTACAGCAGAATTCCATACGCGTACATTGTATTAAGGAATGTGACTTTTCCCTGTCGCACGCGTGATGCGGCAGTGTCCGCGATACCGTAATGAGGCGTGACAGGGGCGAAGACTGCCGCGATGACACAGCGGCGTTCTTCGTTTGTCCGATCTCTCATCTCCCAATTGATGTGGCGACAAGGGGCAGCGTGCTGAAATGGGTCGTTGCAAAGTGGTCGACCACCGTCTAATTTGGGTTGGAGGCTGCACCGTCTGGCGGGCCGAACCCGCCGCGCCGCATCAATCTCCTGCTTTGTCTTTTTGAGGCATCCGATGACCTCGGACCAATCACTCCTGTGCGGGTTTCCTTATTTTCCACTTCAATCGACTCGATCCGGCATCCCACGGCAGTATGATTGTCCAATGTGGCGAGTCAACAAGCCCCTGAGTGCATGATTATCCAGCATATCTTTTCTTGCTCGCTTGTTCGTTTCATGTGACGGTCGATGAACATCATGAGCTATTCTTGGCCAAGCCAGCAAGCAATGATATCGCATGGCGACAGAGGATCAGCCCTAGCAGGACCATGGTGTCTGTTCTGCCTTGTTAGGAATATATTCAATCTCCATAGCTGCTACTCACATCCCCCATGTTAATAAGGCGACGATCCGGAAACTCTCTATCCGTGCCGAAATGCAAATATCTCGTTGATTTCCTCGTGTGGACCTTTCCCGAGCCCGAGTGCGCTTCAATATATATGTATGTAGTGTCATCTTACACGATGCTCCGTTGAAACCTTCTTTCTGTTATGGTTCATCGGTGACATGCATCTTCTACTTGGCACTTTGGCCGTTTGTAGCGCTCTCCCTCGCGCAGATCTCTACACTAGGTACTCTTGATGTTCTGGTCATGAGTCCATGAAAGGCCACGAGGAGAGACATAAGAATGTCGCCACCTGCCGGGATATCTGACAGCAAAAGATTTCCTACGTACCTTCGCGGTCCGGTTTCCCTCTCTGACAGAACTACATGCCAACAGTGTGCTGCAACTCATGCACAACAATAGGTGAGGGTTGGAGACCTGCAGTACGGCTGATTGACCTTCAGTCCGCTATGCCTGCTACACGGGTCAAGCCCTCGAGAGGTCGTTCACAAGACTGTTGCGACACTACAGGCACCTCGACCACATTTCCGATGAGCACTAAAGCACACACGCTCAAGTGACAGACACGCATAGATGTATTCACATACGCCCCTGAGATGCGATCCTCTGACTGAATCCCGGCACGTCAACAGTGTATATGTAGTCCAACATCAATTAGACTGCAATGTTTGCTCATGATCTGAGGGCGATTGTTACACAATGGCTTGAAGCATGCAGCCGCATGATTGGGAAGCAAGTACACATCTCACATCGCCCTTGCCTGGACGTGAACAGCATATTGCATTTGCTGCATGTACATGTATCTAATGATGGCGCATCAGCGATATGTGACCATACTCTCTTGGTGAGGCACACTAGAGGCAAGTATTATTCCAGTTTTATCCCATCATTCAAGCGTATGATCTCACAAACACAGGAATCGACCAGGAGCGTAGCTGCCACCCCCGGCCTCATTCCTTCCATGTCTTCAAGGGGAAAAGCTCCACCTGCGCGAAGAGCCAGCAATGTGGACCATCTACATTTCCCACCTATGTACCACGCTTCGATGCGGAAGTCTGTGGATCTAGAGGACTACTTCACCGGTCCACGCGACATCAGCCGGCACTCCAAATGGCCATTCTTCCTCCGCATGCACGGCAGCGTCTTGCCCAAGATGTTACTCCCGTTATTGTTCTTGGCGGTCTGGTCGACCATGGTCCAATGTATCTGCAAATACGTCTACCCTCTCGGCGTCAGCAATGTACTCCTTACGGTCACTGGTTTCGTGGTCGGTCTGGCGCTCTCTTTCCGCTCTTCTACCGCCTACGAACGCTACACTGAAGGCCGCAAGTACTGGTCGCAGCTCATCCTCACCTCACGCAATCTGGCTCGCATCATCTGGATCCATGTGCAAGAGCGCCACCACGAATCGGTAGAGCTCGGCAAGGCAGATCTACTAGGAAAGCTTGCGGCGATGAATCTCCTCAACGCCTTTGCAGTCTCTTTGAAACACCGTCTCCGCTTCGAGCCATCGGTGGAGTACCCCGACCTGGAACCATTGATCGGCCATCTGAAGACGCTCGCGCATGAAGCCGACCAAGAAGAGTTGCGCGAGCAGAATCTGTCTCGTTGGAAAGCCATCGGCCAGTATCTTGGACTTTCTTTCGCAGAGTCTAACCCACGTAAACTAGTCAAGCGCTCCAAAGACAATCTCGGCAACACTCCGCTGGAAGTCCTCACATATCTGTCCGCCTACTTTGAATCAGTGTTTCAGAACAAAACCCTTGCGCTCGGATGTACTCAAGGCCAGGCATTGACCCTGCTGGCAGGGCTGGGTGAAGTTCTCGTCGGTGTGGAGCGAGTCGTCAATACTCCACTACCAATCGCATATTCCATCTCAATTGCGCAGATCACCTGGGCGTACGTGCTTGTCCTGCCAGTGCAACTCGTGCGTCTGCTGGGTTGGGTATCTATCCCAGGCACCATGCTGGCCGGCTACGTGATCTTAGGTTTAGCACAGATCGGGCACGAGCTCGAGAACCCGTTCGGACAGGACGTCAATGACCTACCCCTGGATGCCTATTGCCACGAACTCGCCAATGACATTGATGCAATGACCTCACGTCCTGCGCCGTTGAACACGGAAGAGTGGATGGCGGGAGCAGGGGCGAAAGTCCTGTGGCCGCTGAGCAGCTTGGAGTTCAAAGCCTAGGAGGCGAGTAGCGTGGACAATATTCGGGCGGCGCTTCGAGCGAAAGCGGCGAGCAGGGAGGCCAAGATACAGCGGATGCAGACTACTTTGCTGACGGAAGAGTTGACGAGGTCATGATGTTGTAAAGTCAAGGGGAGCATGACGAGGAGCTCGGAAGGATTGGCTGAAAGCCTTTTGGCATATCCGTGACCACGTAGCAATGAAGTGGCTCATATCGCATTAGCTCTATTGATTCTTACCCTGAGGATTTTACCATTATCGTTCTTGTGCAACCGACCAGAAATACAGCATCTGGAACGATGAAATTAGGTAGAGCAGAGTACAAACGTGTGCAACATGTAATCTTGTGGTGAAATGTATAGCCTGCTCAATTCGCGCATATGAGCATGAGTATGATCAACCGTCCGGCATCGCGGACGCATGCAGAACTTCTCCAGTGCGCTACCCTCTTCTAGGTCCCCATCGACCCCTGGATCTGAATCACGACCCAGGAGACTTTTAGCCGCGCCGCGCATGATCGGTAGCACGGATCTCCCTAAGCAAGCGTGCGACATTGGCTATCGCAGATAGCATATCGGCAAAAATGACTACCAGGTCGTGGACCAGACGCCAACAATAGTGACTGGTCGCTCGTGTATTGAAGATACTTCTTGCGCATGCGCAGTTGATGATGTGGTTGAGAGTGGAGAATATCCTTTGATGCCATGCATAGCCAGCCGTGTTAAATGCGATGACATTAGGCACCCATTTTTGCGCCCGCAGCGGCGGTTAATGAAGGCACTACCAGTGCCATAGAAGCTCAACTTGTCGAGTGGTCTGTATCCGTGTGCCTGCGTCAGTGCCATCCACGAAAGGGGTGACCGACAGTCGGCCGTGTCGTCATGATCAAGCCGAGCGGGACATATTCCAGCAGCTTCTTTGTGGTGTATGTGATGCTCTTTCAGATGATCGGATCGGCGCCGCGGTCAGTCGTCTCCATGCGCATGTATCCGTCAATGGCAGCCGAAAAAGCTGCAAAACCCAAGCAACCCACGCACGCTGCCTGCGGTCCCGCTGTCCTCGCCAACCAGCCGCCTGTCAGACACCCAGCTGCCACTCCATTGTACATGTCGTTCTTCGCTCGAAATCCCTCAATCACACACTCCGTCCCTGAGAACACTGCGCCGATATATCCAAAGTTCTTCGCCGACGAATATGACGCTTTACCCATGTCTGCGAACCCGCGCCGCAGCTGCTCTTTCATCGGGAGTTTGTCGATGTTCGGAATACCGCCAGGAAGGCCGGCGCCCATAGGGGTGTCGTATCGCATGCTGGACATGAAGAGGCCGAAGACGCCGCCAAGTGCAAACCCCATCGTACCAGACATGACGGTCTTGCCCGGACATGATTCCATCACTCCTTGCATCTGCCAATGACAATGAGCAACACTGGATGAGTGTAAAGAAAGAAAGACCGGTTCATACCATCTTGATCATCTGCTGCGCCTGAAGCTGTTCAGGATCCATGCCGGCAGTGCGACCGCCCATACCCATACCCGGAAACGCCATAGTCACTGATGATGCGCTGATTTCAATTGCGATTGAGTACTGAAAATAAGGGGGTCGATCGCAGAAGGTCGTTTGAGCGTGAAGATGTAGATCAACCAGATTCTTGACAGGAACTTCGAGTTAGGGACTGTGCACTCAACTTTCCCAAACATGCACTAACCTCAATGGGGAAGCAGGACCGCGTCTCCTCCGCGTCGTTGGCGGTGATTGACGGGTGAGGTGTTTTGTATGGGGCTGTGGTATTGTGATGGCCTGTAGAAGTGGTCCATTCTGACAAGACTGTGCGAGATCGCTGCACGGTACGGCCCTGAATACAAGCGCTGCTTGAACATAGATTCGATTGCCAAATATTGAACAAAGCTTTTCTATCTCACACAGCTCGTACGAATGAAAGCACCTAACAACGTAGATGACAACCTGACCTTGTGCTGGGGAGGGGACGACTTAGGCATAACATCATTGTAAGCTACAATTTTTCACTCAGTCGCAGGAAAATATACAGCTACGCGTGTCATTGGGGAAGAATCTCATATAGCCCAATATTGTGATTGCAAACTCCGACACGTCCGGGACCCCTTTCATCTGCAAGACATGTAAACACGAAACCCGGTATATCCAAACAGAACTCAAATGTCCAGCATCCAAGAAACACCAGCTCAATCAACCTTTGCTCTTCGTTCTTTTTCTTCGTTAGTCGTTGTGGTAGTTTTTGGGGATATGCTCGACTTGACGACAGCCTGCTCACCCAACCCTAGATAATCATGCTGTCCAGTGAACTCCTGTCCAGGATCTGGTGTCAATGACTTTTCCCACTCCGACATTAGATGGCTCGCTGTACGCCTCAGTGTTGCAGGTCCCAGCTTACTCAGGGTAGGCCAAGGTATCGGGTCTTTCCTCGCGTCTTTGTCCGTGCTCGTCCTTGGACTTGTCGAAGTTGATACGGAGGATGGCATGGTTATAGCGTCTGACGCCATACTGGATGAACGTGAATCGGACTGCGACCTAGCGGCCTTGGGTGAGTCGGGATCCCACGAATCCCAAGCTTCGCTAGACGCAACGGACAGTGCTCTCGCGTGTGACTTCATGTCTTGAAGTCGCCGTCCTGAGGTCTTCTTAACAAGCGTCGGTGAAGTTTGAGCGATCCCATGCTCGCTCCAGAATGATGGGTCTGCTAAGTCTGGCAGTGGCGGTTGTGACGAGTTCTTGGCTTGTCTAGCTTTCCGTGCTGGACTCGCCCCCTTGGTGCTCTTGTCCTCCTTGCGACTACCAATACTACTATCTCTTGAACTCTGCCGGAGGCTACTTTTACTAGCCTGTCTTCGCGCCATCGTCACCGTTTGTGCCGAACTTTTTCGCCGCACATGAGGAGGTTGTATCACAGTCGCGTCTTCTCCGACAGTAGCCTGCCTGAGGTCCTCTAAAAACGTCCACAACCCGTCCTTCAGATCGGTAGCCATTTTCTTGCTGGTGCGAATGAAGAGATCTCGGTCGAGCGCAGCATCCGGAAGATTGATAACTGCTGTGGCATGTCTAGCTACTTCAGCAGTCAAATCTCCTGTAGTAGAAGACCTAGAGAGCAGAGGCGGTCGGGTCTTGCCATCCGACATTTTTGTTGTTGGCTGTGTATGCAAGCTTTCCCTTCGCTCTGGGAGAGGTTGTAACAGATCGTAAGTGCCATCGCGGATGATCGGCGATGTCGCCGGCGCAAGCAGAGATAAAGTCCGAGTGTGCCGTGATCCCTTGAATACAGTTCTGCTTGGGTTTCGAGTGGCATTCAGTAGAGCCTTCTTCCGCTCTATCTCGTGGAGCATGCCCGCGCTTGATCTGTGCTGCTCTACAGCGTCTCCTCCTTCAGGGGAGTCGGTGAACATTGGCAAAGTCTGTAGCTTGGTGACCTGCTTGGCATCGTTCCTTTTCTTGTTCGCTTCATGTTTCGCCCATCTCTTCTTCAGCTCATTCAAGTCAGCCTCTGCACGGAAAAGCTCTTCTTTCAGCTCCAAGACTTTTCTCTCTTGTGTGGCGATTGCGGTCAAGAAGCTGGTATCGGTCTGCCCAGTGGGTGCAGCTGTAGATTCCGGGAGAACTGCAGGGGTCTCCCAACCTTCGGAAGGTAAAGCTGGTGTAGTGCTCTTCACGTCTGTGATTTGTACAGGAAAGGATAAGGACAGACGATTCGAGCGAGGCAAGCCTGGGAGGCCACCGGTTGTGGTTGATAGAGTCCTGCTGTGACTCTGGAAGCTTGATCGCGCACTGCCAGACTCGGGCGAGGGCTGTGAAGAGCCAGGCGACTCGCCGCCCAGGTTAGAGATGGCATTGATGGGGATTATGCGACTGTGTCGCTGCGATCTGGTCCTATGGGGCACTGCGGCATCGTCCATTCCCGCAAGATGCACACGATCGCGTGCGTTTGTCGTACGTCGCACGATTGGCGTACATGACAGCAAAGGTAGGATAAGCAATAGCAGTTGCGACAGCAGTAGGAAGCGTATGAATAGATGTGTTACATGTAGTCCCCTTATCGAAGAAGTTGGTATTATCGTAAATAATACGCGTGGTATAATTACCGTAGCGGGACGCACGTTCTCCCCCACAAACACAACAGAGTCCAGACATCGCGCGCCGTTGGAGCTGAACGTCATGTGCAGTTGCTCGGCTATGAGTGGTGGAGCAATACATGATAGCTGCGTGTCAACATACGTGGATCGTGGTAACTTTCTATCTAGTCGCTGCAATTCGTCCATAAGTGCCGAATCGTTCTCACCCTAAGTTATTGTGAGGTCTCTTGGATTGACATATTGAAACCATGTAGCGGTACCTAAGATGTAAGTAAGCAGGTACATGTAATGCCTTACAACGCAGAAAGCAAACTCACCAATTGATTAGCCATCTATGTCAGTCTTCCACGGGCCCGTTGTAAAGCAGGTCCAGCGGACAACATATCGAAGCAGTCTTAGACAATATACTTAGTTGTTATACTTGTGAACAGACGTCAAATTCGTTGAGGGGAGATAACCAGTTCATCAATGCTGGAAGGTGGAACGCCTGCTTCTAGTGATCGTTCTCAGACCACCGGAACACCACGGATCAACATGAGATACGAAACTTTTAACAGTCTTGATCAGGAGACTAGAAATCATGTCCATAGATCGACTCGCAGCAAGGTGGAGTTACCAATGCTCCAACTGAAGGTGAAACAGATGTACATATGTATATTTCATGTATGCTGATTAAGCCGGTCTGGTCTGTGCACCAAGTGAAGCCCAAATTGTGCGAGTCAGCATTAAATGTCACACAGGCAAGGCGCATGTGCTCTGCCTCGAAGCTGCGCCGTACGCCAACAGATGCATCTTTCACTCAACTCGCCAGCCTGTCCTCTCCTCTTCCTATCCAGCAACTTACTTCTCCTCAGCAATTAGCCCCAACATGATTCAACGACAGTGCCTTCGCCGGGCGTTTGCTGCGAGCCGGCCACAGCTAGCAAGTGACAGTATCTCCCCGATCACCTTGCGATGTCAAGCACTTCACACCAAGCAAATACGAAGCCTCGTATGGAGTGGAAACGATTCGTCGACACAGAAACCATTATCAAGACAAACGGCTGCTTCAACGACACATCACATCCGACGGGCCTTCAGCTCAACTCCCGCACGGCCACATGGTGATCTCAAACCACCACGTCCTGGAGAGGAACGCCGCATAACATTCATCGACAAGGAAGGCCGTTCACATACTTTCGAGGTCGCTGATGGAGACAATTTGCTGGACATTGCACAAGCCCACGACTTGGAGATGGAGGGCGCATGCGGCGGAAGCTGCGCATGCAGTACTTGTCACGTTGTGGTGGAAGATGAAGCAACATATGACAAGATGGAGGAGCCCAGCGATGATGAGAACGACATGCTTGATCTCGCTTTTGGCTTGACGGAGACCAGCAGGTTAGGCTGCCAGGTCAGCATGAGCAAGGCATTAGATGGACTAGTGGTGAGTTGAAAGATACCTGATCCATCCGATGCAACTCTCACCAGTGATCGGACCATATAGATGGCAAGAAAAAAATGCTAACATATCTGCAGGTCAAATTGCCATCCATGACTCGAAACTTACAGGCTTCAGACTTCGAAAAGAAGTAAACTCTAAGTGCGTTCGAAATGGTCCTTTCACAACAGCCATGCACAGTTGGTCCGTTCAGCCTTCTCGACTGAAGAAGTGGCAACACTGCACGAAGACCTCCACACGGAAACTTGTTGTATATTAGTAAAAAGCCCAGCAAACGCATTTAGCGTCGCGTCGGCTCATGCCACTGGGATGTACGAAAGCCAGGATCACTCATGTATATAGACTTGTATACTATGACCACCATGAAAGAAAGAGTGAAGAGCCATTGTACGATGCCAACCTATGCTTTCTGCTGTCATTAAGATCGAAGATGTCACCATTGGGTCCGAAAGGGTCACTCTGCTAAAGCGCTCGGTACAGCTCCACTACCTACCTCTTCGTACCTGCATGTGGCTGCATATCTTAGCCATACTTCCTCAATGTAAGATCTACATTGCTTTGGCATACACCAAGTCAAAGTAGGTATATTGCTTACAGGTCTTCGTAACATCAGCTTCTTCTTAGGCTCGATCGCAAGCTTTAGGTGTCGATCACCAACCTGCCGGATGCGGAATAGCAGCATTGCGGCGTCGAAGGGTAGATACTGCAATGTGACATCGAAAACTCGTCTTTCGGATAAGCCGATGTCATTCGATGAGGTGCTTATGGTATGACCGCATAAACCCGGTAAGGTGAGTTATATCTTGGTGAATCTCACCTCCTTCGCACTACCTACTTCGTTATACACACCTACCAACGTGTACCAGCTCTTCCATGCCCACTATCGTGACCTAATGCGCTTCACTCTAGCTTTCACCGCGGTGCTAGGCACTACCGCAGCCTTATCACCGTTGCAAAATGGACGTCTCCGGCAGCCAGGGAACAAGGCACTCGAGCGGCGTAGTGGTCGTCCTACCAATTACACCGCCTACACCTTCGATCAGTTGGTAGGTGACATGTTCGTACATCATAATGTTGTATATTGGTACTAACGACTTGCTCAGATCGATCACTTCCCAGACAGTGCTCGTTACGAGCCACATACCAAGGCTACTTTCAAGCAACGATATTTCTTCGACGATACGTACTACAAGCCTGGCGGACCGGTGTATCTCTATATAGGTGGAGAGACTAGCGGCGAAAGTCGCTTTTCGAACCTAGAGACTGGCATTATTCAGATCTTGATGCAAGCTACGAATGGTTTGGGAGTCATTCTTGAGAACAGATATTACGGCGAGAGCTTTCCTTTCAACACCTCCACGACAGACGAGTTGCGCTTCTTGACGACTGACCAAAGTATGTGCTCCTCTGCTTTGTAAGGAGATCAAAACTAATCAGGAACAGCCATCGCGGACAATGCACACTTTGCTCAGCATGCCGTCTTCCCAGGCGTTAATGCAACTCTCACAGCCCCTGGAACCCCTTGGATTCTATACGGTGGCAGTCTTGCTGGTGCTCAGACCGCATTTTCGCTCTACACCTATGGTGGTAAGGCGGGAATCTTGTGGGGTGGTATCTCTAGTAGCGGTGTGACCAAGGCCGTACTTACATACCCGGAATGGTATGACCCAATTCTGAAGTATGGGCCACAGGACTGCGTGTCCAGCGTGAATGCCATTGTTCGCAAGATCGACGATGTTTTCGAAACCAACAATGAGACTGCCATCGCTCATGTCAAGAGCGTGTTCGGCTTGGAGGCGCTGACTGATAATCGTGACTTTGGCCAGACGATAGCATTCCCCCTCGGCGGTCCTGATAACTATCCGACCAACACATGGCAGGAGCTGGGATGGAGTGCGGCATCGGGAAGCGATGACTTCTGGCTCTTCTGTACGAACGTCACGAGTGCTGATGCTCCGGAGTCCATCACCTCCGCTGATTATGAGCTCGCGGAATATACTTCAGGAGAGCCTTGGATCAATCTCGGCAACTACGCCAACTACATCAAGAACTTCATCATCCCCTTATGTGACGGGGCACCACTGGACAGCAGTGCCTGCTTCGGAACACAGAACGAAAGCTATTGGGCCGATACCTCCAACAGCGCGCTCCGTTCGTACACCTACTCCACTTGTACCGAGTCCGGCAACTACCAAGTTGGACGCCAGCTTGGTCCGTCGCTTGTATCTCGTGCGCTCAAGGCAGACTACACCCAGCAGTGGTGCAAATGGGCATTTCCAGCCGGTGCGTCCAACACGATCCCGCCAACCCCCGAGTTGTGGCGCTACAACAACTTTGGCGGCTACAATGTTCGTGCCCCACGTCTTGCGCATGTCGATGGTGAGCAGGACGTCTGGCTGGATGTGTGCTACCATTCGAATCTTGCGCCGCCTCGGTATTCGCTGGATCCGGTGGAAGAACTGCTGCACCCGCAACTGCTGATCTCGGGCGCGGGGCATCACTGGGACAGTTATGGCATCTTGGACGTGGAGGCAGAGCCGCAATTCATCCGAAACGCGCATTTGTGGGAGATCCGTACGGTGAAGAAATGGCTTGAGATGTGTAAGCACCAAAATCTGGATCATGATAGACGTTCGCACCTGCTAACACGCTGCTAGGGAAATACGAAGGCTTCGACAAGAAATCGAAGCCAGGAAACTGCACAGGCTAAGTGCTCCTGTTCTCTGACGGATCACAGCCAAGCCATTAGCTAGTACAGAGCCAGTTCAAATTCGAAAGGCTCAGATTTCAGTGCGTATTTCTCCATCGTCTTCGGTCCACAACTCGCTGTCCCAAGCCCATGATGATCCGCATCGAGTCGGAGGATAACATGCTTTTGCTTCATCGCCGCCAGCTCGTAAGGATGCTGCGCAGCATCAATATCCTTGACGTCGTAACGACATGCCATAAAATCAAACAATTCCGTTTCCCCTTCTTTCTCGGTAGAGTAGAAGTGTGCTCGAAGCTTCGTCTGGTGACCATCTGATATTTCGAGCCATCGCGTGTCTGTCCGGTTCGAGCATTCTTGCGGAAATTCCGGACCTGCCCACAGCTCGTCAATATTATCAACGCTGTATCTGCCTACTTTCTGCGAATGCTTCATGTCTTTATAGCTTTCGCCTGGTCCGCGGCCAAACCACTCGAGCTTCTCCAAGCTATTCTGCAGTGGTAGCGTGAATCCAATACGTGGTAGAGTTCGCGGCAAGTAGAGCCCTTTTGGGTGGCCAAGGACATGCACCTTCAGAACGCCGCTAGAGGAGAAAGTATACGTGATGTCCTGGTCAATCGACCATGAAAGACCAGGCGGGACGACTTTTTGCTCCACGCTCACTTTGACTTCTCCATGTTTCGTTTCGTGCCACGTCACCTGTTGCGTCTGGAGAATCGCGAGGTGCAGCAGTGCGTCTTTCCACTCGCGGCCATCTTGTGGTCGGTCGTTGTCGGTCAAGGCGCGGTAGAATGAGGGCGTGATTGGTCCTGCGAGGAGTTCTTCTCCATGTTTGATCCAGGATATCAGCGTGCCGCGCACGATGTCCACACTCCAATGACAAGTCGAACTTATGACTGTAACATTTGTGGCGGTCTTTAACACTTTCAGTTCTGCACCGTCGGTAACAGCAACAGTCGTTGAAGTACGCATCGTCAGCGGGATCTGTGCCCATGCCAGCTCGTATCCGGCATCAGCCCATGCAGTCTTCTCCTTCAGGATGAAGCTCAAGTTGACAAATGCCTCGCCTGTGACCTTGGTAGTCGGTTTGGGCAACAAAATGTTTGCTTTCTCTCCTGGTGCTACACCTTGTGGCATGGCGATGCTCCCAAACTCCTTTTTGGTGCCTGATTCATCCACAATCGTCCATTGACATTCCAGGTGATTCAATGTCGCAAAGTCCAGACGATTTACGATAGTCACCTGCTTCTCACCAAATTTGACCACTTGTACAGGCTCGAGCGCCTTCTTGTACTCCACCAGCCCACTGTTAGGGGTGTGATCACTCTGGACGACTCCGTCCATGACAAAATTGTAGTCATTGGGGATGTCGCCAAAATCACCACCGTATCCATAGTATGGTGTTCCATCTTCCGTTTTGGTGAGCAAGCCGTGGTTGGCCCACTCCCACAGCCAGCCCCCTTGTAGTCGAGGATGACTGTAAAATGCGTCCACGTATTCTTTGAGTCCACCTGGGCCAGTACCCATTGCGTGGCTGTACTCACAAAGTACTAAGGGTTTATTCTTGGTGTTCTTGTCTTTGGCGAATGAAATGATATCGTTGACACCAACATACATACGCGAGTAGAGATCTACAAAGTCCGCATTGTAGTCCGGCTCGTAGTGAACTGGCCGGGTAGGGTCAAAAGCGTGTATCCACTTTGCCATCGCGGTATGATTTTGGCCATAGAACGCTTCGTTTCCAAGGCTCCACATGATGACCGAAGGGTGCAGCTTATCTCGATGAACAAGATGCTTGGCACGATCGAGGTAAGCGTCTATAGGTATTCAGCATCTCGCCGTTCGACAAAAAAGTGATCGACAACACTTACCATGCCAGTCAGGATTATCGCTGACCCATTTCTCAGCACCACGTATAGAATATCTCGGCGTCTTGTTGTTTGACATCTCGCCTCTTCTTTTCGGTGCACCGTCGGCCACCATCTCAAATCCATGGCACTCAAGATCCGCTTCGTCCATGATCCAGAAACCCATTTCATCGGCGAGATCATACAACCTTGGATCGTTTGGTTGATGGCAGGTCCTTATAGCATTAATGTTATGTTGCTTCATGAGTTCAAGATCGTGTCTCAAGAAATCCAGAGGGACCGCGCGCCCGCATTCAGGATGATGCTCATGCCTATTCACTCCTTTGAACACTACACGTTTTCCGTTGACTTTGAAGAGGCCGTCCTTCATCTCGACCTTACGGAATCCTACACGGGTAGAGATGTACTGCTCATCGTTTAGCGAGAGCACCAAACTGTAAAGGTTGGGGGTTTCAGCTGTCCATTTCATTGGGCTGGCGACAGGGAGGGCGAATTTGACAGTCTTTGCACTTCGTCCCTCCACTTCTCGAGACTCTTTGAGGATCTCTTTGCGAGAAGCGTCATAGAGCTTTAGTCCTAGCAGACCATGACCGGTCAACTCCACCTGAACTTCAAGCGTGGCATTGTCGTAATCCTTATCAAACTCAGTACGGACCATGAGGTCTTCAAATCTGGTCTGTTTGGGAAAACCTAGCAAGAACACATCTCGAAAGATGCCACTAAGCCACCATTGATCCTGGAGTTGTAAGCGGAGTCACGTCCAAGATTTCGAGGCAGCCTCTCACCTGGTCTTCTATGTAAGAGCCGTCGCAGAATTGATAGACTCTTACCGCCAAAGTGTTTTCGCCACTGGTATCAACAAAGCTCGTGACGTCGAATTCCGAAGCATTGCGAGAGCCCTGGCTATAACCGACCTGTTTACCGTTGATCCAGACGTGATATGATGAGTCCACGCCTTCAAACCTGAGCCTCAATTCGTGATCCGTGAGCTCGGTGGGTATGTTGAACATCGTCACATAGGAGCCACACTCATTATCAGAGAATGGTGGGTGTGGCGGGTCCTACAGAGCTTCAGGCTACCGTAAACATACAGTCATAGTAGGACTCTCTTACCACAAAGAAAGGATATTGGAAGTTCGTATAATGTGGTCCCTTGCCAAATCCTTGAAGCTGCCACATGCCCGGGACTGCGATGTCGTCCCATTCCGAGCAATCGTAGCTCTGAGCATGAAAGTTGTCAGGCGCCTCAAACGGACTGTTGGCAAGGTGGAACTTCCAGTGGCCGCTCAAGCATATCGACTTGGCCATTTTGTCGTCGCGGCTCAATGCATCTTCCTCGCTGTTGTAGATCATGAAACGTGATCGTGGATGTAGAGCATTGCGATGTGTAACCGCTAAGTTTGCCCAGTCTGGAAAGCTATCAGGCTGACGTCCTGGCATTGTCGCTGTGTCCGTAAGTGCGCCTGTATGCTCTGGCTTGCTTGACGGACGATGACATCTTGACGGAAGTGTGGTCATTGTCATCGATTTTCGGCAGCGATGCTGGCAGATTGCCGGGTATGAATACAGGAGGTGAATAGCTACACGTATAGAATCCTTTGATCAAGACTGGCCCATGACTCAACTGGCAAGTTAAGATGATATTTCGGTCATTGTGATGTGGTTGGTAAGTATGCAAGCCACAGGTGGGCACGACCACGCGTGAGACAGGATACCCAAAGTCGCTAGACCTTTCAGCTTCAGAAACCCACTTTGATGCTAACATATCCATCTGTAATACAGATGTACACATCTGGAATTCTGAAGAACTCATCTCTAAGACTGGTATACTGACCTCCAACACTGCTTTATCCTATGTTGAATACCATTCCACAGCTGAAGTATCGTGACTGAGCACCTTAGGGATGTGGACTTTCTGTCTGAGGCGTGGCCCCCCATCCCCACTATGAAACCATACGAAGCCCTGCGGTAGGGTGAAATAACAGACCTTGTACTGCTGCATCATGTAACCTTGATACATGTGTCGTCAATATGGGCTCCGAAGATCTGAACGATGAAATCACGTCTATTAATTCCATCTACGGTGACAAGACGCTTACACCAATTTCATCGGAACCATCAATCTATGCCTTAATATTGCCTGCGCAGCCCGCCATATCAATTCGCATAGCATTCCCGGAGAATTATCCTGATGTTCCGCCCTCTATCTTGGGCACCCAATCCGTCGGCAATGAGGCTGCCAAGGGTGAAGGCACATACATTGCCGACCTTGTCCGTGAGACGCTGGCAGATTTTTACGTACCGGGTGCACCATGCATCTTCGACGTTATCGAGGAGTCTGGCTCGAGACTTCAGCAGCTCGGCATGGACCAGAGTGCAGGGAGTCAGACGGAACAAGCTCACACGGCAAATGGTCAGGCAGAAGAACCTGGACCTCTAGACCATGCTGGTACTGACCATCAACAGTCCATAGACGACCTGGGGGGGTCGCCGCCGTGGACAATGTCCGAAGTCGTCACCGAAAAGAAATCTGTCTTTGTCGCACGAGCTGCACAAGTACAGACCGTAGATCAAGCCAGAAATTTTCTGGGCCACTTGCTTGCTACTGATAAGAAGGTCGCCAAAGCCACGCACAATATTACCGCGTGGCGGATCCATGGCGAGAACGGGGTGCAGTATCTGGACTGCGATGATGATGGCGAGACTGCTGCAGGCGGGAGGCTGCTCCATCTCCTTGAGCTCATGGGCGTGTGGAATGCCATGGTCGTGGTGACACGATGGTACGGCGGCGTACAGCTCGGCCCAGATCGATTTAGGATCATCAACCAGACGGCGCGAGATTCACTGGTCAAGGCAGGCTTTACGCAGGACGCTGGGAAAGACGGCAAAGACACTGGCAAGAAGAAGACCAAGAAATAATTCGCTATGGACGACGAGTCTCATATGCCAGCTCCGGCCGCCACAAGGACCTTTCTGGTCAGATTTTGATCTGATGCTGTCCGGCAAAGACATACAAAGCGACATTCCTTACTTGCTCATCGATCCCAGGCCCTCGACTGCGATGCACCAAGCGGTGGGCGCAAATGCTCCGGCCAGACTGTAGGCTGGAATTGCTGCTTCACTCAGTTGTAGAACCTCGAGGATGTCCGCACATCTTGCATGACCTTGAACGGATCACAACCAATAGCACATCACGCGGGTTGTAAGTCTTCGGCGCTGGACCTTGGGTAGAAACATCGGTACGAATGGTGCGGGAGTCGGGCGAGAGATCAGGACATGCTTAGGAATGACACGCAGGGCATAAATTTAGTCCTTCCTCCTCTTCGACCTCGCACTCAGCTCCAGCGCCTCGTCTTCATCCCGTTTCTTTGCAGCCACTGTCTCCTTTCCGATTTCGTGGACCTTCATGTCCATACCAACCCAGAATTTCCTCCCTCGCCACTCAACTCTGGTCCCAGCCCAAAATGCCCAAACCCAGACCGGCAACGCCAATGCCTCTCTCCCGAGCCACGCGGCCAACCACTCTCCGAATGGCCTAGCCGGTGACTGTACAAACGTTGGAGTCTCGTCATCATACTCTATTGACTGCCCGGAGTGGAGGCAGAGGAAAAGCGACCGATCGACCAGACACCATATCGAAGTGCTGAGCAGCCAGAAGCAAGCGAATGCGAACCAGGTTTGAGGTATGTTAAGAGCAGTGGACAGGGACGGCAGGGTAGTGAAGGCGTACGCCCCGTACAAAGAGCACAAGAAACTTTCTGTGCCAGGCTCGACAAGCGTGGCCATTGTCACGGTAAACTTCCTCACGCGTAACCACCGTACTCTACGACTCCAATATTCGCGTAGTCCCATATTGGCCATAGGCTGGATGGCAAGATCACCAAAGCAAAGTGCATGCTTGCCCCAAATCTCGCCAGCTTTCTCCTGTGGGATCTGCTGCTTCCAGAGCAGGTCACCGATGAGGTGGTCCTCGCAGATATTATGGGAAAAATAGTCAATACCCTGGTCCGAAGTCAGGCTATTGAGGTGAGAGCGGCGGAACATCGTGCTCTTGCCTACGATGCAAGGAGCGACTGCGACGGTGTTGATGGCGACGTAAAACTTGGGATGGGCAGAGGACATGAAGGCCTCTTCAAATCTACCTCCACCAATCTCACTAGCAGTGCGATCCTGAAGGGTGACCTCGTTTTCTCCAGTGCGAGATCCATGACTTGAGGTGCTGGAGGACAGAAGACCTTCGGTTTCTTCCTTGAGGGTTGTGCCGACTGTGTCCACAACCAAGGGAAGCTGGTGGACGAGTTTGTACTTGTGCTGAGATCCATGACCTTCAAGTCTTGAGACCATGCGCTTGCAAACGCCATTCGGTACCCAGACGTTGCAATCGATCACCCAGATTATGTCTCCTATGGCTTCTCTGTATGCTCGGCTCATATTGCGGATCTTCGGGTTGGGTCCAAGTCTATCATCACCTTCTCGAAGAGCCGCATCTTCGTCCTCCACGAGAATCTGCGCATCATGCTCCGGAAAGTCTTGTAAAAGTCGCTCTAGAATCGGAAGAGCAGGCTCATCGCGGTGCGCAATACAGAAGCGAACGTGTATTTTGTCTTGCGGGTACGATTGACGGAAAGTCGATGCCAGGCAATCGAAAAGACATGGCTCCAAGCCCTTCACTGGACGAATGACCGTCACATGAGGAGCATCTTCTTCTTGGACGTCTGCGGATCTCGACGATGCCGGAGGACTGCTGTAATATCGGCGTCTGGAAATTTGCAAATCAGCACATTGTGGAACCGCTGTTCAATATGGTTGCTTCACTCACATCTGAATATAGCCAATGCTGCACACGAGCAAGACGATCACGTACCAGATCAAGCAACCAGCAGCTACCACCGAGGCTATTGTGTAAGCATTTCCTGACGTTGAAGACGACAAGGTCTCCTCAGTAAAGCTCGCCGGCGGCATCCGCGACTGGTCACTGTCGTACGAATACAATCTGATCTGGACTGAGGTGATAGATGCACAGAACCGCAATGAAATTGTGTTCTGATCGAATGGCATTGAAATCCACACGTGACTAGGCGCGATGGTGGAGGATATCGGATGCTGCCGCTATCAGCGCGAGACGCGTGAAGTTCGAAGTGCTTCGTGTGCGAAGTAAACAGAGTATCAAGTCCGCTACAACATTTCATGAGTATTGCTAAGCGATATTTCCTTGATCCGGTCTTGGTCATCCTCGACAACGATCTATAGTGTTTGAACAAATCATTGTGTCTGGACCTGTCATCTCGCAATGCAGTCGAGTCCACCAGCTCGAGCCTGGGAACGACCGTCATCTCCCACAAATTCGCGTTACAGTATCGATCTGGATGCACTGGATGCTGAAGCACACAGCGCAAGTTCTACGCCACTACCTCGAGCTAAAGTTGAGCGTGTGTTCAGCGAGGATATTGAAGGTCCCTCCGATTTCACGCTCAACCTCGAAAAATGGATTAATGGTGGAACCGTGGGCAAAGGCATAGCCGTGGGCCAAGCGAACGTGCTGGAAAGCTCAACAGGACAGCATGTACCGATACAAGATGGCCAGAAGCTGCAGGGTGCACAAAGGTCGACAGGAGAATTACCTGAAGATCGCACTACTAGAAGCCACCATACTCCCGAGAATACCCCACCAAGGACAGCCTCATCTTGGAGCGTTCCAGAGCAACGGGATACAGCACATGTTCAAAGGGTGCAGCGCAAGGTTCTTGCTAGCTCTGACTGGGCAGAGGGTAGCCCGCAATCTACACTCCTGCGACGCCGACCCAGCGGATTACATCAACCTACTGTTGAAGATTACCACTCCGAGATGATCCCAGCGCGCTACATGGCCCCGAAATTGGCCTCACCAACGACTGCTGAAGAAGCAAGCCCCACACAAACTCGGCGCGGTTCAAGTGTTCAAAGAATGTCTTCGAGTGTTGAGCGTATGCCGAGTCGTACAACATCACCTGCCTCTTCACAAGCGAGCAAAGAAGTTCCCTCACTGCAGTCATATGCTCGACTAGAAGCGCAAGTCGAGTTGCTGGAGGAGAAATGCCGACATCACCAGGAGCTCAGCCTCGCATTCAAGCTGGCATTGGAAGAAGAACGTCAATCACGAAAGCAAGGAGAAGAGATGTATAAATCTCGGGTGACTGAAGCTGTGGAGCGCGAGCAGAACCTTCTACACGCCAATGCAGAATCTTTCAGACAAGCTGAGCAATGGAAGAGCAGATTTGAATGTGCACAGGACAAAGTTCAAAACTTGAGCATGCGCGCACAGCAGCAAGAAGGACGAATGAATGATTTGGACTTGAACCACGCGAATGAGTTGAGAGAACTCCACCAAAGATTCGAGAATCACCGACGGGATGATGAGGAACAGGCGGACAAGCGCGAAGACTGCACGGGCGATCAGCCAGAAGAATTAAAGAGCCATCTTCAGGAGATACAGCGTTTAAAAAATGAGCTGAATGATATGCGTAAGCAACATGCTGGAGAAGTGCGCCAGCTGCAGACCCTCACTCGAACCAATGATCAAGCGCCTTCGAAGCCCTCTATCAAGATATCTGACGCCCAAGACGAGTCTGCCGAAGCTGAATTGGATCGCATGCAGCTAGAGCTAGAAAATGCTCAAGCCACGAACATTGAGATCGATGAGCTACGAGAGCAATTGCGCTCGCTCACAATGGAGAACCGAGACATAAAAGCGAATTCCGAAGCAGCGCACGCGAAATCAGTCGAGATCGAAGCAGAACTGGAACGCATAAGATCATCCTCAAGCAATGAAACTGCTCGTGTAACTCTCGAACTACAGCGATCTACCAAGCTGATGCAGGCCTCCGAGCGGCACGCCAAAGACCTACAACAGCAGCTCATCGACCAGAAGGCAACATACGAGGCAGAGGCAGAGCTCAGGCGTATGGAAGAACCTGAGGACGATAGCGAGATCGTTCGCCTACGCAAGGAGGTAACAGTCAAGCAGTCTGCTATAAGCACCGCACTCCTTGAGCGTGATGCACTTCAACACGATGTGGAAAATCTGAAGGCCCAGATAGCCGACATCAAGTCCTCGAGTGATGTGCTACAAGCCGATCTTGCCGATACTCGTGCAGCGCTTGAGACTGCTAACAAGGCACTGAGTGACGCCGAGGTCGTAAACGCCGCGTTCGATGCTAAGATCTCGAACGCAATCCGCAATCGCGAGACATACTGGCGGGCGAGACTAGAGAAGAGCGGGGAGGAGCGGAAGCTCATGGTCAAGCAGCTGATGCATCTGTGGGGCCAGGAAGAAGTAGGAAAAGCCAAGCCGCAACATTTCGAGTACATGTTCGGGCAAGAGAGTGAGGAGAAGCGCAGCAAGGTCACTGCTTTGTGAGTTCTGCCGCGACCTGGCAGTTAGGGGATCTGGACAGCGCAGTCGTGTTGTGACCAGTAATGATGAAACGACAGTACTAAGAATGATGGTGATGACTTACGCTCGTTGTTGGGTTCCGATCGCTTGGAAAAAGCCATCGTTCTTAGAGAATCCTTGAGAGACCAATGTGCGATATGGTAGACGAAATTGAGCATTAGTGGACTCTGGTCATCTTAATCTCAGAGCTACGTTCGTAGTACTTGCTACATTCTGAAGAGCACTCGATAGAAATTTTGTTATCCACACATATGCATGTGGCGGAGCTGTCAAAGTGGGCACACCGTTTCAAGGATACCACTTGTCCGGCCCTCAGCAAGCAGATTCCGATCGCACTTTGCAGGCAATTCCTTTTTGTTCCAGTATTTCCACCGCTTGTCTTCATCCATGAACTACAATCAATCGTCTTCCGAATCCTTCGAAAAGTTATATGGCATGCGCCGAGCAGAAAACGCCGAACTCCTCGCTATGAAATATCTGCACATCATTCTTTCTCCCAGCGTGTATAGGCATCTACTGGCCAAGGACCTTCTTATCCTCTGATCATAACAACGTTAGCACTGATTTCTTCCGCGATGAGAGTCAGTATTGAATTGATTCGCACTTACTTTGTTGGGTAAGAAGCAGACCGTAGCGCTTCTTCAAGGTAACTCGGTGTCTGTTCGTAAGAAGTGTTAGCGGGATGTCTCACAAGCCCTTTGCCCACATCTTTCCACATGTATCCTCTATTGCGACGTCGAGACGTAGAGGTTCCCCACGGATCGAATAACCTACCTCGAGTACTTGTCATCTGGAGAAAAGCGCGCTGGGTGCGCAGACTTGGTGACCTCGCCAGTGGTGACCTTCTTGAGGGTGTAGAGGCGCTTGCCAGAGGCATCAAGGGTGTACATGAGATGCATGTTTGCAGACTTAGAGCGTGATTCTGAAGAAGATATGGGTTCGAGAAATGGTGCGCAAGTTGTGTTGTCGTGGTTGCAAGTCAAACAATATGCTATAAGAATAGTGTAATGCTTGAAGCTCAGCATCGAGAAATTTCTCGAGACAGACATGAAGCTCGTCGGAGCTGGTCACGTGCCCGTTCATGAAGCCAACTACACCCTACACCACAGACATATATGCGAGAGTCAATGTCTGGTAAATACTCCATCAGCAAACATGCAGATCCTCACTCTTCTTCTTACGCTGCTCCTCGGCGCACTGCCAGCATTCGCACAGTTCCAGTTTTTCGACCACATGTTCCAGAACCAGCAACAGCACCACCAACAACAGGCCCAGAACATGCCAAGTAACAGTGACTGGTATCAATCGCAGTACAATGCCGGTATGTCATAGATTCCTCTTCGAGGACTTTTTACAGCTGCTATATTGATCTGCCACGCTGACGTTGCCTGTGCTTATAGCAACTTGCGATAAATATCTCTGCCCTGGAACACTGGCCTGTGTGCACTTCCCACATCACTGTCCTTGTGCATTCCCGGCGGTTGAGGACAAGGTTGAGTTTGGAGATGGATCTATGGCCTGTGTGAGCAAGGGTGGTTGGAGTGCGAAAGAGGCAGCGAGAAAGATTGAGCTGGCGAGGAAAGGCTTACTCTGAGTCTATGCTTTCAATGGTCTACTCTGAGACATTCACATAGCCAGAATCAAGGTCATGGACATTATGTCATAGTCTTTGGCGTGATGAATCTGGAATGTTTGATCTTGGATATGAGTCTATCAATGACTGCTCGCCTGAGACGGTCGACGAACCCACACGGCACGACTTCATCTTCAACATGCGAATCAGCTATCAAACTCCACATCCTCGTCCTCCTCCGCTATCTCTTGTTCCGCGAGATGCAGCCTGGCACGAACATCTCGGACCAAGCTCTTCGCATCTTCAACTTCAACGCCATCTTGACAGAGCTCATTTGCCAGTTCCATGGTCCGCTGCCATTCGCCACAACTGTAGCACCATCGAGCCAACCACAGCCGGGCACGCGACGTGATCTGGGTCACGCCTAGACCTTCATCGCCTTCGTCTGCACCTTCTTCTTGCGCCAGCGTCAACTCCATAAAAGCGGCGGCTTCCTCCCAATTGCTGTCACGCTCATACAGGATAGCAATGTCGTACAGAATCTGTGGATCAAGCGCACCACCCACAGCATGAGCTAGAGGGTCAGAATTTGAGCTGCCAAAGCTGGAGCCGGTATCCATTTGGCTGCCAACAACAAGAGCGCGTTTGTAGGCTTGGATCGCATTGGCGGTTTTGTTGCATTTGCTGAAAGCGTTCCCAACCGCCGCCCACATCTTCGGATCTCCAGGGCACAAGGATGCAGCACGTTGATAGTAGAACAGACTGTATGAGTGGCATTCGAGCATTTCATATCCTTGTCCTAGACCATACCAAGCGCGGTAATCTTTGCGGTTGGTGTCGACGGCGCGTCGATATGACTCGATAGCAGCTTGGGTGTTCTTGAGTTCGATATATTCATGTCCCATGAGAGTCCAGGCAGCTTGGAAGTTGCGATCGAGCGTTAGCGCACGGCGGAAATGCAATACTGCTTTCTCGTGCTCGGAAATCAAGCTGTAGTAGTTGCCAAGTATACAATTCGTCTCTGGTCTGAACTTGTCGGTCGTACTGGCGACGCTAGCCAAGGTCGCAAGCTTCGGTCGATGTGGGAGCACATACAGTAGGTTACTGTACACTTCCATGCCATCCAGGCGATGTGGATGATCTCTGAGAAGGCCATCAAATATTTGCATAGCTGTGTCGTGGTCACGCGCGTGGTAGTGGAGCAGTGCCTTTTGTTGTTGCAGGAAGGCTGATCGCGGGAAGTAACTTTCCATCTGTACCAGTGAGTCAAGCACGGCTGGTGTTTGGTGATACAGTTCTTGGCTGCAGTAGATGTGGAAGAAGAAAGTCATGATGTTCTGTGGAAGTTGTTGGCTAATGGCCTGCAAGTCTTCGGTGGAGTTGACCACAGATGCGAGCTCCAGCCATGCAGCCCAATTGTACGGATTGAGATTCACGCTTCGTAACAGCCATCTTTGCGCAAGGTCTTCGGACTTTGATTTCAGTAACAGTAATCCATACAGATAATCTAGCCAACCCTGGGAGTTTGCCGTGTTTTCGATACCACCGCGTGCTCGGAACCAGTCTTCAAGAATGTTGAGCACGCCAGGTAGATTTTTGTTGACTATGGAAGGCCCATCGTTGGGTCCGAGTATGGTCTCAGAATCTTCACTTTTTCGTTTCTCGCCACTGAGGTAGCGAGCATACAGTGCAAGGAACAGAGATCGTTGACTCAATGCTTTGGGTAATCGCGTTGGCGGTCGACTGGCCGTCTTCGACCTCACTGGGGATTTTACGTTTGGCCCAGGGGGGCTTTGCATTCCCACCTTTGTAGGAGGGGTGCTGTATGGCACCGAAGACGGGAGGAACACATTGGCACATCGGTCGAACTCTCTACAGTTGAACAACGACTTGGCCAGCAAGTACTTGTGTGACTCTCTGGCCTCAAGTCGAGACTCACTACGATCTTGATCGCTCTCGATCGTCTTCGCGGCTGGTAGCTCTTCATCGTCGTCGATATCTGTGTCAGCTTCGTCATCGGCCGTCTCATCTGAAGCCGCGAATGAGTTCAGCAGTTCAGCGGACCTGGACGACAGTAAGCGACGGATGTGGCAATTCAAGAATAGGATCGTACCACTTTGCAGCGAAGTAGAGGCAACGCTCGTTGCACGCTACGATGGCTCGTTGGAGTTGAGTCTGCAATTCGGCTTGTTGTGCTGTCGTGAGAGCCATTTGGATGTCCTTTTGGGAGATTTCGGTCAATCTATTACCGTATCTACACGTATCCTATTTTACATGCTGTTCTATATGGAATGGCATGATTGTTACGGCGACCGCGTTCATCAACACTGCACGGGCCGCGCCATGGAATTAAGCATGTCCCCGGCGCAGGGCAGCCAGCTCGCGGGTTTATCGATAAGTCACTTACAAGAGTCCACCGACCCATTGGATCGTACGAGAAAAGACGCAACAACATATACATGCCCTCATATTGTTTCATAACACTTCCTCCTTCGCTGTTCTACTCTCCGTTCTGATCTCTGATCTTATACCTGACATCTTTCCCCATAAAACAAGTGCTCAGCAAGCTGTCCAAGATGCCTACCACGCTCAAGGAGTTCGAAACGGTCTTCCCCAAGCTCGTGGAAGACCTCAAGCAGCACTGCCAGACCTACAACATCCCCCAGCAAGCTCTGACATGGTTCGAGAACGTGTGTATGACCTTATATGCTCCCGTAGCACTTCCCCATTGACTGATCACACAGCGCAAATAGTCCCTCAACCACAATACCGTCGGTGGGAAATGCAATCGTGGGCTGTCCGTGATCGACACCGCTCAAATCTTGCTCGATCGACCCCTCAGCGACGATGAGTACTTCAAGACCGCTTCGCTGGGCTGGATGATCGAGCTCCTCCAAGCTTTCTTTTTGGTCAGCGACGATATCATGGACAGCTCCAAGACTCGTCGAGGAAGCCCGTGCTGGTACCTCATGCCAAAGGTTGGAATGATCGCAATCAACGATGCGTTCATGCTCGAATCGTCCATCTACATCCTTCTAAAGAAGCACTTCCGGCAAGAGAAGTACTACATCGACATTGTGGAGCTGTTCCACGAGGTTACCATGCAGACCGAAGTCGGCCAGACTTGCGATCTCCTCACCGCACCAGAGGACCACGTCGATCTCGACAACTTCAGCTTGGAGAAGTACACATTCATCGTCATCTACAAGACAGCATACTACAGCTTCTACCTTCCCGTTGCGCTAGCACTCTACTTCACTGGGCATGCCACGCCTGAGAACCTCAAGCAGGCCGAGGACATCCTGATTCCCATGGGCGAGTACTTTCAAGTCCAAGATGACTACCTCGATAACTTCGCGGACTCCTCGGTGTTGGGCAAGATCGGAACGGATATCCAGGACAACAAGTGCAGTTGGTTGGTCAACACCGCCCTGAAGTCCTGTACCCCCGAGCAGCGTCAGGTGCTCGAACAGAACTACGGCAAGAAGGACAAGGAGTGCGAAGCTAAGGTGAAGGTGCTGTTCAACGAGCTGAACCTCGAGGCCAAATACCATGAGTATGAAGAAGCCCGAGTGTCGGAGATCAAGGCAAAGATTGCCGCAGTGGACGAAACGCAAGGCTTGAAGAAGAGCTTGTTTGAAGAATTCTTGCGCAAGATCTACAAGAGGAGCAAATAGATGGCATGGCTTTGGATGAATGAAAGACGATAGATGAGAATCATGACGGACGATGCATATGAGCTTGGGATGGGAAAACAGCTCCAACAATGGAGGCTTGAGGTAGCTATGTGGGGTGCAACTTCAATCAATTCCGTTTCATCAACATACATTTCTCAATGACAACAATGTCTTACAAAATCACTGATAAAGTATGCTTGTAGCACATTTATCGCACTGCTGACTAGATCCAGGCGGTTCACAACATCACAAAGAAAGAGCTTGCCACTTGATCAATGTTCGACAGAGAGCATCGAATTATTACCCTTTGCACGACGTTCCCCTTGTGACAACGCAATACATCAACAGGAGGTCCAGCGCCCTTCAAACACTTCTTCGCATACTAGCATCGTAAAATTCTTTCTATCAAGGCCGCAATTTTGCCAGCCATGGACCTATCATTTGGCCTGGAGAACACGCATGTCCTAATCACTGGAGGCTGCGGTCTGATCGGCCGACACGTTGTGAACGCCTTCCTCGCCGCCGATGCCAATGTCACCGTCGTAGATTTGCCATCCACCTTGTTAAAGACTAGTTACGATCAGGCCAACCTCTTCTTAATGCCTGGCGACATCTCTAACGAAAGCTCGATCGACGCCGCCTTCACTGGCGCCGAAAGCCACTATGGTCCCGTGGAATGCTGCGTCGCCCTCGCTGGCCTCGATCTCAGCGTGCTGTCCGCCAGCGACGGCGGGCTCTGCGATATGTCCCTCGCGGAATGGCAACGCGTCATGAATGTCAATGTCAGCGGTACCTTCCTCACGAGTCGGCGATGGCTGCGCGGGCTCCGGCATGCTACCGCTGATCAGCAACGCGCTGCCTCGCTTCGCAACGTCGGGTTGATCATTGTCGGGTCCGAGGCTGGGACGTTCGGCGTTCGCACGCATGCTGCATACGCGGCGGGGAAAAGCGCTGTGCAGGGCGGCCTGATGCTGTCACTGGCTAAGGATGCGCCGCGAGTGTACGCGCGGGCACGAGTGAATGCAGTCGCGCCTGGAGCAGTGGACACGACTCGATTTAGGGCGGAGTGTGAGCGGTTCGGCGAGCAGTGGAAGTATGAGGAGAGCGAGGCGACGGTGGGTCTGCGGCGCCCAGTGCCTCCGGAGGATGTGGCGCGGCAGATCTTGGTGCTGGCCAGCGAGCGGTGGAGCGGGATGGTGCATGGGCAGGTTCTTGCGGTCGATGGCGGGAAGATGGGTACTGTGGTTTGGGGACCACGGGAGAGTGTCAAAGGTGAGAATGGAGGATCTGCTGCATGAGATGGTTGTGGAGCGTGAAACCAGCGAAGACTTATTATGCTATTTAGCTCGAGAAGCTTACTACAGTGAAGAACCAAGATCGTTGTGATCAGGAGTGAAAGTCCACGTGCATCTCCCAAGGTCACATATTCCTAACTTGGAAGATTCTTTGCATGACAATATTCCTTCATATTTGCAAACGCTCTTAGCTGCCACTTTCAAGCTCTACCCAGCTCACTCCTCGTCGGAGATCTTGGTCCTTCCCCAGGCTGATATGGCATCTGTCCTTTCACTACGCCAGTCTCCCAATGTTCCTGCGCCAGCTCCATCATATAGTCGTCGAGGAATGCACTCCGGGCTTTGCCAGTCGCCGCATCAACAGCATTGACCTTTGTGAAACGCGGCGCATCAGCGACAAGCGCCGTTGCGATTGCCTCTCCAGCACATGAGTCCACCATTGGTGTGTTAGCAAGAGGCTTAAAGTCGTAGTGCTTTTCGAGGTAATTGGCATAGTCGTGTTGCGTGACACTCATCCCAGGTACTTCGGAACTCCAAGGCTCCTGCCGATCAGTTATACCTTGAGGCCGTCGTTTCATGAGCGTAGCTGTGCGTGCCTGTTCCGCCTCCCCCTGTTCCCTGGTAGATGGCTCCGGGTGGGTCCACATCCATATTTGCAGTGCCGAAAGCGACATCTGCCTTAACTCGAAGTGCGTTACAAAGGTTGCATTGCCAGCATCGCGCGCCCACGATCTGGTATCCTCATCTTGACGGGTTCTCAGGATTTGGTACAAATGTTTGGCCACTCCCAAGGTCAAGTCCTGTGGTAGTGTCGACCGCTCGATCGGATGGAATATCTGAATCTTCAGGCCATCCTGTCGGATGTCAAGATAATCCACCCAAGGTGACGGGCGGCCGTATACAGCCACGGAGGCGCGCATAGAGGTTCGTGGAAGACCACGAGGGACTGGGAGTAGAGATCGCGAAACAAACTCCACCCAGTCCTTATGTGCCGATCGACCCCTCGCCAGGAATTGTTCGCTCGTGGGTATGGTGCCCGCAGCTCCTTTAGCTGTGCTGCCAGAGGGGTGTTGCGATACACTCCCGTTGAGTGTGCCTTCATGATTCGACCTCGTGTGCCCGAGCTGATACCGTTGTTGTGTCAGTCCTCTCGATGGGTTCACAAGCATACAGCCTCGATCGTCAGTGACCATCAGGACGGGGATGTTCCTGCCAGGAACACCCATATTGGCGTTCGAGCTGCTGCTTTGATTGGCGGATGGAGTGCTCGGTGGTCGTCCGCCATATCCACTCTTGTCTTGGCCGTCAGCTGAAGCGCAACCAGGATTAGTGACTTTGATGAAGCGCGGATTTCCATGCTTGTTGTAAGTCGCTTTCTTTGGTAAGCTGCTAGCACCAAGAGCAGCACCAATACTGCTACTTGTCGCCCTTGGCGGCACTGCAGCCTTGAGAGCAGTTTCACTCTTCTTTTGGGTTGCCACATTGGCATTGGCACCATGACCTCGTGCTGCGACCATCGACTTCTTCGCAGCCTTTGCTGGAGTCGTTGTAGAGGTTGGATGGGCCACTGTTGTAGCACTGTTGCCATGACCTTTGGGTGTGACGATTGGGGTCTTCGCGGTCTTTGCGGGAGTCGTCATAGAGGCTGATGCCAGAGAGGCCGGAGTTGTTGATTTGCCGTGGTCTGCCCTTGATTTTGCTTGGGATGCATTAATGTTTGGCTCTGCGGCAGGTGGTCTCTCAAGCCAATCAATTCTCAGAGGTGTGGCTGGCGCTGGGAGAGGCCGTCGAGAACGACTCGATCGATGAGGCATATTTGGCCGTGAAATTTGGAGGTCGAGAAGTCGATTTGGTCTGCATTAGTCGGTCGAAGGAGGCGGAAGAGAGTTGCGTATATACCTTCCGCCAGGCTGACTAGCGTATAGTTATTGTTATGAGTGAAGCATCAGACCGTGAATTGACTGCTACAGACCTTTTCGAGGGCATACCATTCAAACGTGTTTGCTGTAGCTGGGTCGTTGCAGAGTAGTCACATGTCCGTTATATAGTACTGTTCATGATATGTCTCACCACAATGAAGAAAAGTTCCTGGTGTAACGTTGCACAATGTGGTATGCGGGTAGGCATCGCCTGACCATAGCACTCTTGTGACTGTCTGGGTGAAGCAACAGTCGAGTGTTTGTAAAACTTGATGCTGCTATCAGTGCGTACTTGCGAAATATCAGCTGGCATCACGGAGTTCGAGCCACTTAGAGCAGCTTGACAAGAATTGTACGATGTTGAAGGTGATCCTGGGGTTGCATTTCGCGCAGAATAATCCAGAATAATAGTCGAGCAAACGTATATTACGATGCTATGACACAGACGTCGTGGTATAATGAGGCCGATTGTATGGTAGGTGTTATATCGTGGTACTTGTTACGATCCCATTGATCAGGTGATTGAGGTCCCGTTCACCACAAGAAAGGTATGAATGTATAAGGAACGGCTTTCTCGTACTCTCTATACTGCTCGCCATACTGTGAGCGAAGTTAGTAAGATAGAGCTTGGATGAGCTAAGACCAAAATCTCGGCATTTATGACTTACTCTCTTCTCCAAATAAGATTGCAGCACTGGCACAGCTCTTTGGGTGAAATCTAGCGTGAGCAGACCACCGATGACAGCGCCCCAGACCCATCCACCAGCAGCTACTGCGTACCCACTGCGCCAGAGAGTATAGCCGAAGTAGTTGATGTGTCTGGACAGTCCGAACAGGCCGCCAGAGTAGATTTTGCCTTTGTTTCTGGCATCCTTCTTCCACGTCGCTCGCTGCACTTCAGAATAGCACTCCAGGAACAAGCCCACAGTATACATCGTCGAGCCTACGACGAGTGGCGTCTGTGGGAATTGCTCGCCATTGACGCTGGCACTCGTCTGAGCGCAGACAAATAAAAGAGCATTAAGAGAGTTGTGGACTGCATTCAAAACGCCTACAGCGAGACTTGCGCCCACACCCATTTCCTCCTGCATGATAGCCAGCATGTGGAAGTTTTGCTTCAGCATCGCTCCGACAGACATGCCGAAAAGAATGCTACGGTATGGTGAAAGCCCCAGGCGGTCCCAAGGAGTGTTTGTGACGGCTGGAGGGCCTTGTGGGAGGACTCTGCCACGTAAGGTAGTAATCAGAGAAGCGCCCCATCCTTGGGCGAGGATGCCATATTGCAGCAGGGGCTCGATGGCGCGAGAACCAACGAAGCTCAAAGTACCGGGAAGACTTCTACCTTTATGCGTACGATCGACAAGATCCATAGGTTTCTTCTCGTCTGCGGAGGTCATGATGAAGACTTGGAGTATGGCTTATGATCAGTATATAGATCGCTGAAGGTGCATTCAAAGCGAGTTGAAGTCAAGTATGTCATTCATGAGGCTGGTCAAAGCTCAAGCTACTTCTGGAGGTCAATGTCAATAAGAGAACCAATGTAATGTACGGTCGGCCACGAACCGATCTAAGAGCTACGCTGGAAACCGCTCACGTTTCCACCGTCTTCTCCGGAAATGCGTCCTATCTGCTATTCAATGTTGTAATCGGTCGGCCGCAGGAGGTGCTTAAGAGATACCAACAGTGCACGCTATATTCACTCCGCGGGTCTTTGTGGCTGAGAAACCCAGCCACAGCGCTGTTAGTCGCTAGAAGTGGCGGTGCGTCCGAACTTCAATGCCAGGAACATGTAACAAATTACCACCGAATTCATCTTTCCACGGTCAACCCTCATAGCTCACGCATCATGTCGTCGTCCGGACGGGTCTGCTCATCATGTCTCTCGACCACCACCAAATCACTACCGCTGCGTCTGCCATCACGAAGTCTTCCGCCGGCGTTTCTCCTACCCTTCACGCAAACCCAAGTCCGTAGTGCATCAGATAAATCCAACAAGAAGAGAGACTCGAACCGGAAAAAAGGAAAAGCTCGAGCGACGTTCCTCACTCCGGATCTCAGACAAGCCATCCAATTCCCCCTTGCGGATGCCATGCGGTAAGTCCCATTGGCATTCCATCGATCGTCACCATCCCTATTCTTGGCTCGGAGATACCATCATCCTAGTTATCACATACTAATAGTATCGTGTTGCAGATATCTGAAGGCTGCAGAAGTCGGTCGCCCACCCACGAGCAGCAAATACGAGCTGGCCGTTCGATTCCGCACACTGAAGTCCGGCGCGACCATCCGGAATCGCATGCGGCTGCCACACCCCGTCAAGACCGAGATCCGGACGTGCGTGATCTGTCCAGAGGATGGTCCGGAAGCGACGATTGCCCGAGCGAACGGCGCGGTGCTGGTGGGCGAGGAGAACGTGTTCGAGCTGGTGCGGGCAGGCAAGATCGACTTTGACCGGTGCATCTGCCACACGGACAGCGTAGGGGTCTTGCAGAAGAGCGGCGTGGCGCGGATCTTGGGTCCACGCGGATTGATGCCGAGCGCGAAGACGGGCACCGTGGTGAAGGATATCCGCGCGAGCCTGCGCGAGATGATGGGCGCCAGCGAATATCGCGAGCGCAATGGGGTGGTCCGCATGGCAGTCGGGCAACTGGGTTTCACACCGGAAGAGCTACAACGGAACGTGAAGGCGTTTATGGACGGTCTGAGACGGGACATCGTCGGGATCCAAGACAGGACGCCCAAGGAAATCCACGAGGTGGTGCTAAGCAGCACAAATGGCCCGGGGATGAGTTTGACGGGAGATTTACGAGGGCAGGATAGCGTACAGCTGGCGGATCTTAAGGTGGTGTGAGATTTGACATGAAGGGCTGGTGAAGAATGCCACTGGCTCATATATGGTCTGTACAGTAACGTCTGTTCAATATGTATCAACAAATCTAGCTGCTACCTATACTGTAACTTGGTAACAGTGTACACACAGTATTGAGCTTCAAATCTTAGCATCTCCACTTGCGAATCCGTTGACGACCGAAGTCATCAATTGATTCGCAATCGCTGTGCTTGGCGGAAGTCTCAAACCGCCTTCTTTGTACTCCGATCCGGCGTTCTCACCGAGCCCACTCGTACCAACTCTCAACGCTTCACGCACTTCGTCGAAGTCGAACCATTTGGCGTGCTCTAACTCAGGGTCGTTGCCGAGATCAATGGTCTCACCTTCGGGAATGGCCTGCCCGATGGCACCAATCATGAGGTTGGCAGGGTATGGCCATGGTTGTGTGCTGTGAATCACCACGCGGCCGAGGAACACGCCCGCCTCTTCGTAGACTTCTCGTCGAACGGCTTCCTCGATTGATTCTGCAGGTTCTGCAAAGCCAGCGAGCGTCGAGTACCAGTGTGGCGGCCAGCTCTTCTGTCGTCCAAGGAGGATCTTGTCGCCGCGGTGGTTCACAACTGCCATGATGACTGTGGGGTCTGTTCGTGGAAAGGAGAGGTTGGAAACGCCTTTGCGTGTTGCGCAAGGAGCACGACTACGGTTCTCCAGGGCTTCTACCGTCGAGCCCGCATCGCCAGCGGCAGAGTTCGATGGCACCACGTTCGTAGCCTTTCGGCTCATATCACTCGGAGGGCAGGTACGCTTGAAGCCACCATTGACGGACAGGGTAGGCTGGCCACACTGTGCGCAGAAAGGGTTCCGCGCGTTCCAATCCAGAAGTTGGCGAGCTTCGGCATAAATGGCGGCTATGACAAGGTCGTCAGTGTGTCAAGTCTTGCACCTCGTGGGTCAAGTCCGTGAACATACCATCCGCGGCTTCTATATCCATGACACGACCTTTGGCAAAGTCAAGACCTTTCGCTTTGGTATCCTCAATCAGCTTCTCACACTCCTCCTTCAAGCTCATTCTTGGCGTCACATCGATGGCAAAGTATGGCGCTCCAGTGTAGACGTTCTTGCCCTGGTACCTCAACCCATCCTTCCGCTTTTCATCAATCCCCAAGAAAATCATCTGCGGGACATAGCTGCTGCTGTCGAATGCTTCCATGATGTCCTCTTCGGACGTCTTGTACGGGTCATTGCCGATAAGCGATTTGATATCGTCATATTTGACGTAGGCAAGCTTCCCAGCGCCTGGGGGTGTGTCCGGAAGTACGAGAGGTTGAAGGTTGTTGCAGAGCAGGAATGAGGTGCTGGGATGTGTGAGAGCGCTTGAAAGGAATTTGTGGTCGCTACGAAGGAAACCGACACGGTTCAGAGGAGAGCCGGAGAAGTAGTTGGCTACTTCTTTTCCAAACTAGGATCGAGCTGGTCAACAATGGAGATGTAGTATACTTATCGGATCCGTAGTTACCTTGCGTGAGAGCATGGAGTCTATGTCAGGGTGGGCTGGCGGTGGGAGGTCGGGTTGAGTCGACGGCATAGTCTAATGTCAAGCTGATGGTCACGGATTTGTTGTAATGTAAAAAGATATTGACTAAGTTGCCATTGGGGAGTAGAGTTGTTTGGTTCACAAGACGATCTTATACCTGTTGTTTGGCTGGAGTAGTAATCAGACCGACGGATCTACTAGATATGCAATCCGCCCATGTCGCCGACCAGAATTAGAGGGGCCGTCGTCATGATGCATTAATAATATAGTGGGCGTCACAGTCTGTTCTTTTGTCCGGACGAATGCAGCATCAAGTGTCTGATATCTTGGTTACGCCATCGATACCATCTCAGATGAGAAACTGCGCCTGAATCCGCTGATTAGTGTATAGTTGATGTCGAAATGTCACGCATGAGAAGAATAACAATTGTAGGTACCTTGATGTGACAATGTCGATGGAAGATCGTGACACCTGAGGCACACACGTAGCTGCACTCCACATGGTCCGTGGTTGTGCCTCCAATGGCAGATTCCACCTGCACATACATGGCACTACGTGTGGCTAGGAGTACACTCGACTGCTTCGTCCCAGGTCCACCTTGAAAATGGCTCCTCAATTGTATATTTCTTCAGAGCAAGCCTCTACAAATTCCACTCCCGCCTACACCACAGACTCGGACTCAGACGACATCGATACCTTGCCATATCCCGAAGAGCTTCCACGAAAGGACTTCCTGGACCCGACGTTTGAGCCTCAGACATATCTGTCCACACTGCGGAACCGTCACCAAACTCTCGAAGACCTGCGGACCGATCTGCGACAAAGATCACAGCTTCTGAGCAAAGAGCTCTTGGATCTGGTGAACAGCAACTATGAGGAATTCCTGAGCTTGGGCGCCGATCTCAGAGGGGGTGAGGAGAAAGTGGAGATGGTGCGAGTAGGCTTGTTGGGATTCGAACGGGAGATCGAGGGGATCAAGAAGGCAGTGCAGGAGCGGAGCGCCGAAATGCAGAATCTGCTACAGGAGAGAAGAACATCGAGACGAGAAATTGGTTTGGGTCGGCAATTGCTGGAGGTGGAAGAGAAAACAACAGAGCTCGAGTCGAGGCTGAACATCAAGGCCAGTGACGAGCCAGCGCTTGACGCTCAAGACATGGACGACGAGGACGAAGACGACGACGAGGCACGTTTTGGTGTAATACCAGTCAGCAAACTACGACGACAAACCAAGGACTATCTGATGATAGTACGAAACATCTCCCGGATCCAGACGCAACTGTTTCAAGCCACACAAACTCGGGCTACCCATCCGTTTCTCCAATACCTGCAGCCCCGAGTGGACGAGATACGGAAGATCCTTCTGCTCGACCTTGCCGCAGCCTTGCGACAAGCGAAATCCGCGAAACTTCAGGATGCTACCCTTGCGGTGACGAGGTTGCATGCAGATCTTGGGGCTGGGGATGAGGTTGTGAGGGTGCTGAAGGGGTCTTGAGAGGCTTCATTCTCACCCAAGGATGCCCGAGAACGTTCTATCAGACCATGCAGCTCAGTGCTTTCATGTCACTGACATTCCAAGGTGGGCATCTCGATTCTTCTCTACGTGCAAAGGTGGACTGCGCATGAGCCCGCGCACATCGACATGGATCGTCATGCCCAAGGGCCCGCGCTGTGGCAAGCGACCCTGGATCGACGCCACTGTAATGGCTCGATATCTCTTACGACGCCACGCCCGCATGAGACTTCAGAAGTCGTGCTTTAGGACGAAACTGCGCCACTGGTAGTCTGAGACATATCCTAAAACGAGCTCGCACAATGGACTCCAGTACCATACTCACGATCCCAACACGCCGCATCACGCCTCAGCATCGGGGGTGATATGACTTCCTTCCGTCTGAGTTTGCACATGAAATAAAGGAGCAGTTTGACAATTTGTTCATACTATCAGACTCCTATGAACCGGTATCGCTCACACTTTCAAGGTAGCCTAATCCTAGACTTAGATGATACTCGACGTATACGCTGGCATCAGCGGTTAAGGTCAGCTTCGCTTCGGCAGCATCTTCTTCGTCGTGTACCGTCCTTGTATGTCTGTGTAGGTGCGCATTCTTACGCGCTTACAATGAGTAGATACCGCGTATGACTTTCATAGATCGATGAGACGATCAAACATATCTCGACTGGTGTATGCGTATAGTATGTGTATGCTTGTTCATACTAGGACACCTGACATTTAGCATTAGGGCAGTGGATGACCTTTGTGCATGGTAGTGGAGAGGGATGAGTGTTGCACACTATACATGAGCAGATACGTGTATTCCGTACAGTCCAGAACAGTGAAGTATTTGAGTAGGATATTAGAGTATCGGTGTACCAGTGAGTGAGATTACATATAGGATGAAAATGTTGGAGTTGAGGCTATTGTATCGCAAACACGAGGCAGCATGATCCACACACACTCAGCTCACGAAACTTTCCACCTCATCTGCACGCCCAAATGTACAATAAACCCTTTCTTACACCATATCGACGCTCTAGTGGTCCCTCGCCAGGATCGCTCTCACTCGTATACACTCCAATAATATACCTCGACCTCGCATACCTTCTACACTGCAACATTCTGCCCATTCGACTCTATCTTGCGAAGTTTTTATGCAGAAGACTCGGGGTACATGCTCTCCTTCAGGTTGATGCCGAGCTCCTCCCGTATCGGCTGCAGCTCCTTGAGGTACTCGTCGTATTGGGCCGTGTTCTCGACCTTGGCCTTGATGCCTACACCACACGAACTTGAATCAGTACAACCGCGACACGGCTGGAAGGAGGGTCGTGTATATTGCTTACCCTCGAACACTCTCACGGCGGTGGGGAAGTCGTTGACTCGTCTTGCCGCCCGGAGCGCGGCGGTGATGACGGAAGGCGAGGGCACGAGATCGTATGCGAAGGCGTTGTTCAGGTTGCGCTGCAGCTCGAAGACGTCGTTGACCTGCTCGAACTCTTTCTCGTATCTGCGTGGGAGGGAAGCAATATGTCAATGAGTGATCTTGAAAGAGCAGCGGGGATGATCCTAAGGTAGAAGAGCTCGGTGGATTGGGATCTGAGGCAGTTTGCGTGCATAATTGCCCAGCTCTCAAATTCTCTCACGCGAGCTCCAGGACTGCCATTGAAGTCGCCATGCTCTCCATTTTCACTCCATTCTTACCTTGCGGTGAACTCCTCGAAGCTCTCTTCGTGGTGAGGGTCGTGGGCGTCGACGTCGGGGGAGGAAGCGGCGCGACGGGCGAGGGAGGTGCTGAAGGACTGGGAGCAGACAGCCGGTCGTGCGAAGGCGGCGCGACGGATGGGGGCGGCGACGAAGCGTGTCCGCGCGATACGGACGAATGCGGCGGAAGACATGGTGGTGATGGAGTGGAGACGATGGTCGGCGGAGGGTGGAGTTGTTGGTGCCGGCGGGCGATTATTGCTTGGTGCTGGGATTGAGGTGGACTTGACACAGATTGAAGTCGTCCGGCGGACTCCTCGGTCGAACCCGCTTGTGAGCCGGAAAGTCTTCGGACGCCAAAGGTGTCACCCTGCCAGTCTATTGCTCCTTGTGTTGATCAGTGCGACATATAATACAGCTCGCGAGATCAAAGCGGGTTGATGATCAGGACACTCGGTAGATAAGGTAAGGTACAGAGCAAGATTTTCGAAAAGGTTGATCAGCTAGCTACAGCTCCATGGTACCTCAGCTTTCATGACAGTGACGCCAAGCTCATCCAGCGCTGTAGCATACTGTCCTGTCATTGAGTGTTGCGATGACTGGGCATCTCTATTACTGTGGTGAAGCAAAACAATACAGGCAAGGTATCAATGAGTGCTTACGATATGTATGCCATCGTACAGTGGTATCAATGTTGATTGTGGTCACTCCTGGCATCTGTTGTATGGCAAACCAGATGTTTACAATATCAAGATACATCTGCATTAGGACCCGCAGCTACAACGACAACGACGTTCGCTATACATGCAAACCTATGCGTCCCACACGACATTTGTTGCCAGTAGGTCGAAGGCATTCGAGTTCAGCTAGGTTGTCCGATATTTCACATCCTGGCTTGGTTTCTGTAGCATCTGGTCTCCGGCCGTATGCCGTCCAGTCGGATGTGAAGGAGTGGTAACGACATGGCAATTATGCAATTGCGGAACGAGCAGAAGACGCTCACCTTCACATTCTCATCGATGATGGAACCTGCATATTTAATCAGTCTCAAAATGCTGGTGGAGTGTAGACACCCAGCAGGACAAGCAAGTCTGCTGGTGGAAACAGAATGGAGCAGAGTGCTTTGAGGCAAACTACATAGTTCCTTCAACCGATGAACCGCATTCTTATTGACATCTGATTACTTGCAGTCTAATTCTGACCTCCAATCGTGAACTCATCTCATAGATCGGATCTATCTTCGGCCCGCCGTTTCGTGCGGTAGAACGATGAAATGATGGGGATAAACGCTGGCGATTGGCGTCCATCCAGAAGCCACCAAGTCCCGCACATCCGAAGACCTCTGGCGTGCGGCCATTTTTGGTTCCGAATTTATGTATTGTTGACCTCCGCCAGATGCAAAAGACCCAAGGTATAGTCACCTACGGCCGGAAGAGCAGAGATGAGCAGTCCAGCTGTCCGGACAAGGGCAATTTCCCACGTCAACCTGTGGAGACGCGCGATAGTGCTGTTTTTTTATTGCCTGTCGGGCCCCTAATCGAATAAATCCAGCAGGCTAAGGTAATCGATACTTCACCCCATGTCTCGACGACGCTTCCAACATTACATGTAAACTACAGTACTCCTCAACACTACGTTTCCTTTCATTCTACCTTCTCCATTGTCTCCGCAGTGCATCTTGCCGCTCTTGTCACTGTCGTCGACCTTTTCATTTCATTCCTTTCACCACCTGTTCCTTTCCCCAGACGCGCTTGATCGATCTGCTGCACGCGACTCGCCCTTCCGCCGATTGCCGCGACCTCAATTTCGTCTCACATTGGGCCTTCCCTCGAGCAATACCTTCCTTCTTTCCCAGCCGCGTCAATACTGAGCACGACAATCGATCGCAAGAGCGTGAATCACACACATATCGCAACAATGACTGTAGACTGGCTTCAATACGGGGCGCCGACGCTGGACCGACCATTCGGATTGGCGTTATGGCCCATCTTCTCCAAAGCCTTCGAGGCCGTGGTAGGCTACAGGGCTGAGGACTTCCGATTCGAGTCGGGCAAGGTCCCCATGTCCACCTTGACCGAGACGTCAATCGCATTGGTCACCTACTACATCATCATCTTTGGTGGTCGCGAGGTCATGAGGAACCGACAGGCTCTCCAGCTCAATGGCCTCTTCAAGATCCACAACTTCTACCTGACGGCCATCAGCGGCCTTCTGCTGGTATTGTTCCTCGAGCAACTGATCCCTACTTTGGCAAGACATGGCGTCTTCTATGCCATTTGCCATAAGGAAGGTGGATGGACGCAACCGCTGGTGGTGCTATACTACGTAGGTCTTGTTCTTACCGCCATTGATCATCCGGAGACTCCGCGCTGACATGCATTGCGCTTTTGCAGCTGAACTACCTGACCAAATACCTCGAACTCCTTGACACCTGCTTCCTTTTCCTCAAGAAGAAGCCCCTGACGTTCCTCCACACCTACCACCACGGAGCCACCGCACTCCTCTGCTTCACCCAGCTCATCGGTCTCACTGCCGTCTCATGGGTCCCCATTACCTTGAACCTGACCGTGCACGTTGTCATGTACTGGTACTACTTCCAATCCGCACGAGGCATCCGCATCTGGTGGAAGAAATACATCACCGTGTTGCAGATCACCCAGTTCATCATTGACCTCGGATTCGTCTACTTTGCGTCTTACACCTACTTCTCCGCCAGCTACTTCCCCTGGCTCCCAACTGCTGGCGTGTGTGCAGGCGAGGAATTCGCGGCCATTGCCGGTATGGCCATTCTGTCCAGCTACCTGGTCCTGTTCATCGGCTTCTACATCTCGACCTACAACAAGCCAGTGAAGAAGACTCGTGGTCGCGCCGTCTCCGCTTTGGTCGAGATGAAGGACGAGCAAGTTCCGGACGTGCCGCAGATCCGTCGCCGATTGTCAGGCGGCTCTGCCAGTCTCGCGTCGGGTGGAGTGGCCACCAGCTCCGGCAAGGACACCTCTGGCACTTCCACTACCCAGCGGTCGACCCGTAGCAGGAAGGCATAGGAGCCGCGCGATCTGAAGGCGTTCGAGCGTGCGACCAGCGACGAGCACCTGCGCCAGCAGTGGAAGTTGCTGGAGGTCGCGGGTAAACCGGCGCTACAAGCAGCGCATAGCAGAGAAGAGATCGTGGAGCGAAGGATGTCATCATACAAGCTCCCCGGTAGCTTTGCATGAGACATTCCTGACCTCACAACATCTGTATTGGCAGGTGTTGAGAAGTAGCATATCGCATAATCAGGGTGGATGCATACGCCAGGCAGAAAGGGAGAAAGGAGGATCAAGAGGCGCGTATAGCATTTTTGGGCATAGCTTGGGACGAAGGACGATCACACAAGAAAGAAAACCTGTAGCAGCACAGTAGGGGCGGATGGTTGGTTGCTATAGGTAGATGGCGGGCTGAAGCTTGGTCCTCCATCCATTCTGCACGGCGACGTTTGCTGTGCTGTATTACACACATATAACACTTCACACAAATGTACATTTTTCCCGAATTGCATCAATATCGACGTTCCTGCGTTCCGTGCTGTAGCATGTGTGTTGTTTGTACGTGATGTGGCTCAGTACCGTAGTAGAGAGTCTTAGCGAGAATAGAGGTTAGATTGAAAAGAGTGAAGAAGAGCAAGTGAGGCATGAGCCGACTGCATGAGATCTATAATTACCAATAATCAGATAATACCTCAAACACGTTCGTGCTGCATCTTTCCCTCACCATCGTCATCTCCAGCACGCGCCTCATCCGTTGATGCAGCACCTTCATGCCGTGACGCTGATGCATCTTCACCACCAACACCAATATCAACGTCCACCGTCGTCGCGCGTCCATACTCTGCCTCCTGGCGCGAGGTATGCAGCTTCGTGCGCGTGTGGCTGTTGATATCGGCGCGCAGCTTGCGGATGTGGTCGTTAATGCCGCGCTTCTCGGCCTCTTCGACGCTCAGGCGGGTGAGGGTGTCGACGTCGCAGAGGTCCGTCATCTCGAGGAGCCGCACGTAGTCCTCCTCGGGTACACGCTCGCCGGTGAAGAGCAGCCGCATCTTATCACGCATGATGCCGCGGACGACGCAGAGGGTTTTGGAGTGGTAGAAGCCCCACTGGTGGATGTTGCAGGTGTCGTTGTGCGGGGCGGTGGCGAGAATGTTCTGCAGTAACGGGTCGGTCACGTCGCAGACTTGCCAGGTGCGGCCGGTGGCGTCGAGGCGGTGGCCGTCGAAGATGTGCCCTTCGCTCGGCTCGCCTTTGCTACGACGGACGGCGCGGGCGGCGGCGCCTACGGCCAGCCAGGCTTCTTCGACCTTGAATGTCAGGGATTGGTAGAAGCGGTACTTCGGGTCACTGCGCGGATCGACGCCGTAGCGGATGATGAGATGGGCGAATGGACCCGCCTCGAAGGAGTAGCCACACCATTGAATGGCATCTTTCTGGATGGTCTCGGTAATATCCGGGAAGACATTAAGAAGAAGGCGGCGAGACACAAGTGGGCGAGTGTTCATGAGAGCCATGAAGCGCTCGATGGCTTTCGGGACGGCATCACCGAAGTCCTTCAGGATAAGATCTGGTGGGGGTCCCTGAGGTGTAGGAGCGTCCAGCGCAATGGGGACGACTGCTTTTCGGGCAGTTGGGAATCGTTGCTGTGAGACGAGCTGGCCATCTTCGGTGAGGAAGCTTCGAATGCCCGAAGCCTGTTCATAGTCATAACGGTAGAACTTATCGTACGAAGCGAGATTCGGTGCTGCAGGGAACTCGGTGAGGCCATTATTCCCAGGCGATATATCCACACGCCAGTCCTTGAGCCGAGAATAGGAGGACTGGAAAAGGTGAGAACGTATGTCCTGCATCATTGACAACTCGCTCTCGCGGAGCTGCAGATCTGGAGGATTTCGAAACCGGTGAACTTCCGGAATGTGGCTGATCGGCTCGATGATGTACTCATTGCAGTTGTCTCGAAGTCGAGAGAGAAGCTCAGGTGCGGTGATGCTGTCACTACGTCGTGGCGGCGCTGTTAGAGCTGAGTATGGCTCGTTCGAGCCTCGCTTTCGCTTGCGACCTGTACGTGCCGGCAGCGTGACACGGACAAGCACATCGCGGGTCTCTATACCAGCTGAAGGGATCCTCTTCGCCAATACATCGTTAGGTCGTAGCGAGAGACCAGCAACTGGCTCAGGGAGGACTTTGGTCTTGCCATCAAGTTTGATGAGACTGTCACCTACGCGATGATCCAAAACCTGAGGAGATGTATGAGAAAGGACGACAAGAGTGGAGGAATGGAGTGAAATCGACAGAAACAGGTCGAGCTCATACTTACACTAGCAAGCTGTGCCTCACCCCCCAGGGATTTGAGGCCGATATCGAAGTTATTCACTATGCATGGATGCTCGATGCTTACGACTCGCTCAGACGGGATCTCATAGACAGGGGTAGGTCGAGTACCCTGTATTTTGGCCATGTCTGTTACACGGTTGGATGCCGTTAAGATGTGGCTAACATGTATCAGAATTCAAAGTCGAATCTCGTGCGGATAACAATCGCTAAATGCTTCATTCTTGCAGAAACTCGACCAGCTAGAGACGAGGAATAGAAACAGAAAAAGAGTTGCTGCTCATGGCGATGATGTAGGTGATAAGAGAGGTACATCCATGTCACGTCCAATCCAGTACTCGATAGATGTAGTCGCCGGGCCCCGTCCAGCCGCCATTTCGACAAATTGAAAGACGTGAGACACGATGAGGTTGAAGCGGGGGCACAGACCTCACACCCGTTGCTGCTGCTCGTCGCCCAACACCAAATCCACCTCCACCACACTGCACCGCATCGCACCGCACGTTTTGACACGCCGCCGCCGTCCTCGCTTCCGCCATTACAGCAGCATCTTCCACTCCCTGTGCTCCCCTCCGACGACTCGCGCGCAGTCGGTTCCGCCCGCTGTCCTCGACCCACCCGTCCATCACCAACAAGCGGCGACAGCGCCGTCCCGAGCTTGCGCCAGTTCCAGCGAGCCCTGACCACCCATCCTGACCTCATTCTCCCCTCTCCTACCCTCAATCTGTCAAATTGCTGGCCTTTTGATGGCGCTTTGATTGTTCCCTTGGCATACCATTGATCCCGCGTCCATCGATTGGAGCAGTGTTCCACCGGCATCGAGGTATTGCCGTTGTGCGCCTCTGCGACCGCGCTGCACGGCGAGGGAGACTCGATCTGCAGTGCAGCCACACAACACGCACGGCACGATTGCAACTCCGGGAGGGAGAATAATCAATCATGAAGGTACGGACACATGTGCGGCTTGCCACGGATTTCGACTAACATCGCAACACAGGGCTTCAGACAGCGCGTCGTAAGTTCCATAACGCTGAAGTGCTCACATGCAGCGCACTCATTCTGATTCACAGCACGAACAGCTCTCACGAGCCAAAGATCGCGATCGAGATGGTAACAAGCTGGGCAAGAAGAAAGATCCATCATCCGGCACTGCCTCACCCCACAATGGCACAACCCAATCACCTGGTGGCTCAGCCGCGGCCACACCGACTTCGTCGACTTCGAATCTTGTAGATGGACGAAACAAGCCTCTTCCAGGACCAGAAGGTCCGACGCAGGTTGGTGCGGGCGCACCTATGCCTGGCGCAGGCCAAGGTGGTCAGGCGTTTGGTCCCAACCAGGGCTCCTTTGCACAAAATCAACCTCCACTCGGCGTGAACAACAGCGGGTCAAATTTGGGCGGCTCCACCACTCCTGGAAGACATGGCCAGCCAATGGCACCGAGCGTCGTCATTTCCCCCAGTGCACCAGTGAGTTTTGACTCTGGACATCATGACCATGCTTCCGGTTCACTGAGTTCGTACCAGCACATTCCTCCACCAGGCGCCGCAGAAACGATGCCCCATGATCTCGCCCCTCCTAAAGCGGGTCAAAAGAGTTTGCTGTTCGACCGGCTACAGGCTACACCAAAGGATGTTGTGCCAGAAGGTATCAGAACGCCGAAACGACAACACTCCTCTCGCTTCGACATCTCAGATCAACGACAGCGCGAACTTGAAAAGCTTCCCGGATTCCACGAAGTACCGCCAAATCGGCGCCAGGAGCTGTTCATGCAAAAACTCGACCAGTGCAATATCATCTTCGACTTTAACGATGCCTCTGGTGATATGAAGAGCAAGGAAATCAAGCGTCTGGCGTTACATGAGCTGCTGGACTATGTCGCACAGAATCGTCAAGTCATCTCCGAGCCCATGTACCCGCGAGTTGTGGAGATGTTCGCAAAGAACTTGTTCAGACCGATACCTCCTCCGATGAATCCTCAAGGCGAAGCGTTCGACCCTGAGGAAGACGAGCCGGTGCTGGAGGTAGCCTGGCCTCATATCCAGGTAGTCTACGAGTTCTTCTTGCGTTTCATAGAAAGTCAGGACTTCAACACAAACTATGCGAAGCAGTACATCGATCATGGTTTTGTATTGCAGCTACTCGAGCTCTTCGATTCCGAGGATCCACGCGAGCGCGACTTTCTGAAGACCACCCTGCACCGGATATACGGCAAATTCCTCAACCTCCGATCATACATAAGACGTAGCATCAACAACGTCTTCTTTCAGTTCATATACGAGACAGAACGCTTCAACGGAATTGCGGAGCTATTGGAGATACTGGGGTCAATTATCAATGGCTTTGCACTGCCTCTAAAAGAAGAGCACAAACTTTTCCTGACGCGTGTGCTGATTCCGATGCACAAGGTCAAGAGCTTGAGCATGTACCACCCGCAATTGGCGTATTGCATTGTTCAATTCTTGGAAAAGGACGCTGCTCTGACGGAGGAGGTGGTGTTGGGTTTGCTGCGGTACTGGCCAAAGGTGAACAGCACGAAAGAAGTCATGTTCCTCAACGAGGTCGAGGACATCTTCGAGGTCATGGACCCGGCCGAGTTCGCCAAGGTGCAGGAACCGCTGTTCAACCAACTGGCGAAGAGTGTTGCAAGCCCGCATTTTCAGGTAAGTTTGGTGCTGGGTTTGGCTGAGTGCTAAGCTAACATATCCCAGGTCGCGGAGCGTGCGCTCTACTTCTGGAACAACGAGTACTTCTGCAATCTTGTCAGTGACAATGTTGAAGTGATTTTACCCATCATGTTTGCACCTCTATATGAAAACTCAAAAGGCCATTGGAACAGGTTAGTTACCATATTCACCCAGAAGTCTCTCCAGCTAACCCTTTCCAGAACAATCCACGGCATGGTGTACAACGCAATGAAGCTCTTCATGGAAGTCAACCCACAACTTTTCGACGAGTGCTCTCATGAATACACGGAAACACAAAACAATGCCGATGCAGTCAAAGCAAACCGCAAAGCGAAGTGGGACCGCTTGACAGCATTAGCAGAGTCAATGAAGCAGCAAAATGGACATGCTCCAGCTGTTCGACCCCCCGGATCCGCCATCTACGGACAAACCGGTGGGACTCTCAAATCACCACTACGAGTTGACGAAAGCGACCCCCTTTCTCAAGAAAGCCAGCAGCGCATGGAGCGTTTGCGATTACAGGACGACCGGAGACCACAAGATTACGACAGGCTTAGCAACTCGGTACGTTAACAGCCAGTGTGCGAGTTTGCTTTCCGTGATCAAAAGTGCCTGGACGTCCGAACAACATCTCTTACCTACGCCGCCTGCCTCTCGTCTGTAAACTCAAGCCGTTTCCTGGGATTGCCACCGGGCATATATATCGCGAGCATAAATTACTCAATTCACATCGAAACTTTTTCCTCTCGTCGACCTTGAACCGCGTCACTCCTGTTGCGCATATCATCATGCTGCCTTCACATAGCCTGTTGCTACCGTACATTGCATCTCCGGTGTTTGAGTACTGACCGCACCACCCTAGAAACGCACTCCAGCTTCTCTTCCACCAAACGCTGGACAACCTTCGGAGACTACCAGCAAACCGCACAAGGCTCCGGTGCAGCACATTGTCCATTCTCGTTCCCGAAGCACCAGCGCCAGCAAGCATCATCGTCCTGTTATTGTTGGTGGTCACAAAGCTTCCAAGTCGTCTTCGTCGTCATCTTCGGTCCCCGCTGCTGGTGGTTCTCGGCAGGGTGGGCGTGATGAGAAATGATGGGACGTCGATTGTATAGGCAGTGTGGCGGAGGAGGTTCCTCAATGCGGGTTTTCTTTGTCAGCAAAAAGGGACAGTGAGCGGCGGGTTCGCCGGTCTCTTGGGTGTTTGTATTAGTGGGACCTGCGCACATAATCCACTAAAAGCTTGACATCCGTGCTTCTTTTCTTGGTCTCCGATTTTGTTCGAGGATCTATGTCTGATGTTCTACTTCCTCCTTGGGTGTCCCCTGATCTCAGGTGTTGAGACACGTATGAATCACATATAGGCGCTCGTTGGTCTGTCTGCGTTTTCGGTAGGGTGGAACTCCTGCCTGGACGCTCTACCTGGCTTTCCTCGTATTTTCTTGATATTCCACATTACTGACATCTATCCGAGTGTGTTGCACTTGCTGGATGGACGGGATTACAGATGGGTCCTTTACTTCCTCACTTGTCGCACAGGCTCGTATACCATGGAAAACACTGGACAAGGATAGTGCTCAGGCGTGCTAACTGCTAAGACATTGGGAAATTTTGTCTCCACTGAACAGTATCATCTACCAACGCATCGTAGTTGTGCGGTAATAAGCCTATCTACTTCTCTTTACATCGTTAGTCGAGTACCGAAGACCTCAACCCTAAGGCTCAACCGCTGCACAGCGCCAATGCCTTCAACCCATACCTCTAAACAATGTAAAAAGTATGCAACAGATGATACATGATCAAAGAGAGGGCAGCGGACCCAATTCCAATAGACATACATGACACCAAACGTACCCACCTACATCTCTACAATAAAAGTATTCGAACTGGAGCGACTCCAAAAAGATAGCCTCAAGCGGCAAAATAAGTGGGGCTCCACCGCGATTCGAACGCGGGGCCTCTTGCAACTTTGTAGCTGAACGCAACCCAAAGCAAGAATCATACCACTAGACCATGAAGCCCGATCACATACCAATCACGATTTGGAAATCAATATGTATCTTTATCACAACAGAAGATTCTCAAGGAGATAAGGGGAGTGATCAATACACCTGACACCGTGGAAAGAGGCTAGTATGCATCGTTTACATGAACTATCGTCTCAGTGGCCAGTATGGATGGAGGGTGGAGGACAGTTCAGTCTATACTCAGGAATTATAGATGAGCACATACAAGTTTACGGATCGCTACATGACCAGACATTCAAGCACCATATCATCGAAATCCAAGATGTCAAAAGCGGTCGATTAGCTGCTACACAACGGCATGTCGCTCGTTGAAGCCGCTCAGGGTTTTGATTGAAGATGAATGCTCGAACGAGGTCTGTCGCCTAGTAGAGACTGCTTCCGTCTGAGAACGAGAAGAGAGAAAACGACAGGTGAGGCTAAGTAGCTCCTTGGGAAAGAGGAGGCAAAAAGGCGGTCATAAAGGTATAGCGGTACACAACACCTTGTATACATATATGTTTATATGTTGTAAATGTAACGCGTAGCTCAGCTCGCATAACGGCAGATGATGAGACGGATATAGTACGGCCCGTTCATTTCTCCTGGCATCAAGGTGTTCTTTATTCGTACCTGTCGTTCAGCCTTGATTGCAGAACATCGTATCATCCCATTCCGCGTGAGGACATGAGAAACTAAGAACAATATAATCCTGCAACGTGGTGCAGCTAGCGAACTCCTTGGACACGCACCAGGCGGGTGAACTCCAATGTCTCCACGTGACCGATCGCGCTTGTCCAGGCTCAAAGATGTCACTGCGTGTCCGCTGCATGGATATTTCATCTCAGCCTTCTCGTCCTTGCCGCTCTCCTTCCTGACATGTGCACTCTTCCGCCTCCCAGAAATTTCTTCCCCTGCCGACAGATCTGACAGGTGTTGCCGTGTGACCACTGCCATTAGAGCGTTCCTACCTCGTTACGGTGATGTTCAACACATCACAGCAAACATCCTCGACGAGCACCATCTACTGCATGACTACGATCGAGAATGTGTCGAACGAAACGGCTCCCATAGTTAGCTTCAACGTACTGCGTGAAAGTGTCGCGCGCAGTAGTATGGCAGTGAGACCAACAGCTTCAAGGGCGTCTCCTGCATGCAGATATGAGATTGCAGAACGAAATCCTCACGTCTTCGTGATAGACCGCCATCAACCTCAGACGCAAATTGCAGCAGTGCGCACAACCACCACGGCTGACGCTCGCCAAACGCATTGAGGGCCAGGCATGAATGTTCTGTGCTGCCTCGTCGACATTCTAATCACCACGTCGTTCACTTTCGATTACATTATTCTTTTTCGGCAGACTCCTTCTTTTCGACGGCACTCCCGGGCAACTCATGAACTTCGTTCGACATCAGCTGATGT
>PXOE01000171.1:0-27301 GCA_003012245.1 Microcyclospora tardicrescens | reverse complement strand
GCGTGGCGACCGCAACGGGTTCAGGCCGATGGTAGCCATAAGCTTCCATGTGCGCAGGAGCGCCAGTCGGAGGAGCGCCGGCATATCCGCCGAAACTGCCCGACTCGCGATCACGGTCGTGATGGCGGTGCTCGTATTTGCCTTTGTGCTTGTTGTCCTTGAGCCGCTTGGCTGAGGAGGGTGGGCCGGTATCCGGAAGGACACGCTTGCTCATGGCTTTCGACGACACGCCTGCACCGATCTCGATGTCGGGCTCTTCGATGACCATGCCACCTTCGGGAGCCTTCCCACCTGTGCCGCCGTATTCGGCCGTCAGAAGCCACTTGACGTCCGCATCGGTGAGCTTATGGATGGGGATAGTGCTCTCGCCTCTCTGGTAGTCGCAGCACTCGCGTGGTCCGAAGCCTACTCCCCATTTCGTTTGTCGGGCGAGTGACATCGCTTCACGATCGTTGCGATTTTGGAGCTCTTCCATGCCCGCTCGAGCGGCAAGCGCATATGCACGCGTGGTCATCTTCACAAACGCGTGACGCTTCTGCTGGTTCGCAATGCATGTTTGCACGCGACCAAAGCGCTCAAACAGTTGATGGATCTCAGACTGCGTTCCATTCGCACCACCAACGAACAATGTGCGAGACAATACTTTGATATGGTCTGGTGGCAAGCTGTAGTCGTAGTCGATGATCTTAGGCTGAAGGTTAGGACCGAGACCGGGGCTGTTGCGCATGCCGAGGGGCGAACGTTGTCTGTAGCGTGAGCGCCCGTTGTCAGCGTTACCACGCATACCACGTTCATCACTGCCTTGCCGGATGTCTTCGTATGACCCGTACACGGGACTGCCACGACCCCGGCCCCTATTGTCGGGACTCTTGCTGCGCTCTCGATTTCCATAACTGTCGTAACCCCCGCGATCGGCGGATTCAACTGGGTGTGACGAAGGTGCATCGCGGTCAAACGCCTGCAGAATTGGTCCCCACTGTTCCATGGGAAGGCCTTGCTTTTGCAAATCCTGAAGTAGGTTCAAAGCCTTCACCAGCTTTTCAGGATCATTGATGATGTTCTGGGGCAGGATGCCGCGCAAAGGACCCAGAAGATCTGCTGCTCCTGCAGGTTGTGGGGGAGGCGGAGGCGCTGCTGCATATGCTTGTGGGACAGAGGGTGGTGGCTGAGGTGGATATCCATTGAATTGCTGCATAGCTTGAGGAGGATAACCTGGATACTGCACTGGTGGTGGCATTGGTGAAGGTATCGGTGCGGCAGGGTACGCTTGAGGTTGTGAAAGAGGTTGAGGTGGCGGCATTGTGGCTTGAAAGCCGTTCTGCTGGTTGAAAAGTGCAGCAAGCTCAGGCGGAAGTTGATGCATTGGAGGAGGTGCTGCCACTGGTGCTGGTGTCGGGGCGGCTTGTTTCGGCGCGGCATTGGCGAGGGCAGCTAGGATGCTGTTCACGTCGCTGGGTGGAGCAGAGGCTTGAGGAACTGATTGTGGTGCTGGAGCATGCTGCAGTTTGGGTGCCTGTGATGTGGAGGGTCTGCTATGCCCATTCTGCTCACCTGTCAAGGCTATCAAACCCTGCTCGCGCAATGCTTCAGGCGGGAAACCAACAGGCGTATACACAGGCCGACTTGGAACAGGTGCTGTGAACTTTCCAGCGGATTGTGGCTTTACAGGGGAGTGCGCGCCATTCGCAGTCGCAGACTCATCATTGAGCCGTGCTCTGAACTCGGCGAGCAGCTTCATCGGAAATGTGCTACCCTTCTCCCAGATTCCTATGACGTTCTCAAGCTTTGGTTTCTGCTCGGACGGAAGACCTTTGACGATGTCGTCGAAGAGGGCAGGCATGAGCTCTGTGACGCGCTTAACGCCGGCAGAATATGTCCCTGGCTCTCCACGGCCATCGAAATTGAGCTGCTGTCCAGCCTGCTTTGCTTTATCGATCCATTGTCTTACGACACTGTCAATCACGTACAATGCACCGAGCTTGTGGGTGACGGGGGCCTTTTTCAATGCGCGATACAGGGATTGGACGATGCTAGATTCGGTCTACGAGTGCACAGTCAGTCAAGGCCTTACGTTCATGCACATCGATGCTAGATTGTATGCTTACCTGGATGTTGTTGATGCACAGCTGGGTGATGTAATTGATCTTCCCTTTACTCGCACCTGGTGGCTTCAATTGGTTGAGCGATGCCAACTGCGAGTCTAAGTCGGATAGAATGTTTGCCGCCATATTGTTGGAGGACCGATGCTTGATCGTCTACTTTTGCGCTTCCTGATGGACTACTGCTTCTATCGATGGGTAAAGCTCCTCTACTTCACATATAGGCCCACCACGACTATGCGATGAAAGTCTTATGGAGAACGTTGTGCAACAACTGATCGAGCGAGTAGGATGCTATCAGTGGCGGAATTTCAACCAAGTTCACAGGCAGACGGAGACCTATGTTGGAGCAGAGAATAGTGACTCCTTGCAAGAGCAGGTCTCTGCCTTATACTGCGAGTCCGGAGTCGGCGCCAGGAGAGAGGTTCCAGTGATTATAGTTGGTGATGGGGTTATAGGTCTACCTTGATATGTTGGATGAGCCTGATGATGACAAGCAGTCTTACAACAGACGAGGCAAATGCGTGATATGCGTAAGCGAGCAGTTATCTTTCAAAGCCTGCACGGTCAGAACGTGGCTACCAGATTATCACGAGTGTGTCTAGGACGCCGATGCGCGAACAAGGCAGACTCAAGCACGTCGTCTCTTCCTGGTGGATTATAGTGCAGAATTATGATAGAGGAAATATCCTGTCGCAAGTGCGCGGCAAGTGGGTGTGCTCAAAAGAGGTTGGCCTGTTCTCTTTCGCTTTCCGCTGTCGGGGCGGATCGTTGGTCGTTGTGGACTCGAGGCGGATCGAGTGGGCGTGTTAAGGGTGGAGAAAATGCCCTGTCGAGGGATGCGTGGTTGGGAGATGGTTGATGAGGACAGGGTGATGAAGTGGAAGATGAGGGAAGACAAGGAGTCGACCAGAAAATGATGGGAGAAGGTGGCTGGTGCACGTGCAAGCATTGCTCGGTCCGGCTAGAATTGGTGGTGCTAGCGACCGCCGAGCCGAGATTCAACCGCAACAAACAATTCACCGGCAGAGATCGGAGCAACAAGCGATGCGCAAGAGAATGGATGTGCTGAGAGTTGAGGCTTTACGACACCATGAGGGAAGAAGGCATACACAGGTGTGACAGGCGCACCGCGGGATTGCATGTGACACCCTAGATGGTCCGATTGTCACGGAAGAAGTGAAGCGAGACGATTTTGAGAGTATACCGTAGCTACATCCTCCACTGTAGGGAATACCGTTGGACTACCATAATTATAGGTATGCTGACGTCCGTGTAGTGATGGATCATGCCTATAACTGTATGCAATGCTGCTGTATGCCTTGAATAGATGTGTAGAATAGTAACGGGAGGATTCTTCCATGTATTGCTTCCCCTTCCGGAGCAATTCAACCAACGTCTCGCGCGTCTGTGCTCCACCTTCCGATAGCTTTGTTCGGCGGTGCTTTTTCGGAAATCTTACGCTTCTGGCATCTTACTGTACTCGCCAACACCTCTATCCATCACCTCCATCCTCCTACCTATTATTCATCAGACCAGTAGCGCTGCTGTTCGAAGCACCTCTCCCTCCATATCATCCCTGGTCGCCCATCCGCCGCCATGGCTCTTCACAACGTCTCCCGCACTGCCCTTCGCCGTGCAATGGCACAGCCTTCAGCCAACAGCTGGACTCAAAGGACAGCCTTCAACATCGCGCGCACCTACGCTACCCCTAGCAAGAGCGCAGTAAGTCTTCTCAGCGTTCCGAGCATACCATACATGTTAGCGCAGTCCAAAAGCTGATAGAGTTTCTTCTACAGTCCCTAAAAGAGACTTTTGCGGCGTCACTTCCAGAGAAGATTGATCAGATCAAGAAGCTGCGCAAGGAGTACGGCAACAAGGTCGTCGGCGAGGTCACACTTGACCAGGTGTACGGAGGTGCCCGCGGTATCAAGTCATTGGTATGGGAAGGTTCCGTCCTCGACTCTGAGGAGGGTATCCGATTCCGTGGCAAGACTATCCCAGAATGCCAGGAGCTTCTCCCAAAGGCCCCAGGCGGCACGGAGCCTCTTCCAGAAGGTCTTTTCTGGCTCCTCCTCACTGGTGAGGTCCCCTCTGAGCAGCAGGTCCGCGACCTGTCCGCCGAGTGGGCTGCTCGCTCCGATGTGCCATCCTTCATCACCGAGCTTATCGACCGCTGCCCATCCGACCTCCACCCAATGGCGCAGTTCTCCCTCGCCGTGACTGCTCTCGAGCACGAGTCCGCCTTCTCCAAGGCCTACGCAAAGGGCATGAAGAAGACCGAATACTGGGAGCACACCTTCGAGGACAGCATGGACCTCATTGCCAAGCTGCCCACCATCGCTGCTCGCATCTACCGCAACGTGTTCAAGGATGGCAAGGTCCCAGCTGTGCAGAAAGATAAGGATTACGGTTACAACTTGGCCAACCAGCTTGGCTTTGCGGACAACGCGGACTTTGTCGAGCTCATGCGCCTCTACTTGACCATCCACTCCGATCACGAGGGTGGTAACGTCTCCGCCCACACCACCCACTTGGTCGGCTCTGCGCTTTCCTCCCCCATGTTGTCTCTTGCCGCTGGCTTGAACGGTCTTGCTGGTCCTCTCCACGGTCTTGCCAACCAGGAGGTCCTCAACTGGCTCCAGGAGATGAAGAAGGTGGTTGGCTCAGATCTTTCCGACGAGAACATCACCAAGTACCTCTGGGACACCCTCAAGGCTGGCCGTGTTGTACCAGGTTACGGACACGCTGTGCTCCGTAAGACTGATCCTCGCTATGTGTCGCAACGTGAATTCGCGCTCAAGCATCTCGGAGACGACCCCATGTTCAAGCTTGTGTCACAAGTCTACAAGATCGCCCCCGGTGTCCTCACCGAGCACGGCAAGACCAAGAACCCATACCCCAACGTTGACGCTCACTCTGGTGTGCTTCTCCAGTACTACGGCCTGACCGAGCAAAACTTCTACACCGTTCTGTTCGGCGTGAGCCGTGCCATCGGTGTCCTGCCACAACTCATCATTGACCGTGCCGTCGGTGCACCAATCGAGCGTCCCAAGTCCTTCAGCACTGAGGCGTGGGCCAAGCTTGTCGGCGCCAAGTTGTAAAGGACTGCAGTCTAAGAGTCGCGTAGTAAGTGGGGAATTTGTGCATCATGCTCCAGCTATGGCAGATGCAGACATCCTGCGCGCAGAGTACACGTTGATGAGCTTCCCGATATGGCAAGTTGAGATCAGCTAAAGATCTGTACTAATGGATGGACTTGCCGTCCTTGTCTGCGATAGGAGGTTTTGTACCTAGCAGTAAATGCGAGGGGAGACACAAATTAGAGCAGAGAGAAGCAGGCGGTTTTTGGAAGCGAGCATAAATTTCTCCTTTGTTCTTCAAATGCAATTATTTAAATTTGTATCAACACTTGACGATCTCAACACCATCATCCTTGCTTCCGGCTGTCCAACTTGTCATTCAAGATGGCAGTTCGAAAGCAGACTCGGTTTGCTTTCGATATTGTAACTCACAGACCTGATGGAGAACTTGAAAGATGATGCGGTGTGGGCGTCGACCTGTCAATCCTCTGCATGAACACTTGATCGCCGAGTTCTACAACGCCGGGCTTCGGCACCTTTTTATATATTGCAGGTATCTATTTAGTTGCATCCTCAACCAAGAATTGAGCGTTGTAAAACATCCCGTCCAGAACTCCCCGGCGTCTTTTCCTACCCTTGCTCCATTGAAGCAGAGGTCCAAAGTGAAAAGCACGTGGAATCCCGAGGAGTATGGGCTTGTTCCATGGCTGTTCATGATCGACCGAACCCCGGGGGAGAACGGATACTAAGAGGAATACCAAAAGGAATCGATCCCAGTTTGGATTAGGGAAAAATGGATTCTTGATGCTTTCGTTCAATACGTACAAGCAGCTGACGGAATATTGTGAATTGTGGATTAATGTAGTGATTGATTCATGGTGCACTGCTACTCTGTGCATATGCGGATAGAAGAGCATGGTATGAATTGGTACCTACGTACATGTACATACTATCAAGTCACTGCAGTCTATAGATGATGAGCCTCATTTCTGCATCAATAATCATGGCTACCTTGACCTTGCAGTGATAACTGCTTCGTCGAGTTCTACGAGCATCTGAGGCATCTGGCATGGAAGAGTAAGTTCGCTGATATCCGAGACTCCGGGTATTCATGCACCTCTCTGCCATTCGCAACCCTTGCTTCGGTGAGATTTCTAGGATGACATCGGAGTCTCGGATTTTGATCGTCCTCCAGACTTGATTGTAAAAGACGTTCATGGACGAACAGGCAGCCAGGAATGAGTTTAGCAACATCTCTCACATACATGTAGAGGCACTGTGATGCCCCCTATGCCTATATCGTTTGTCGGTGTGGCTCTGCTAAACCCCATCCCAGGACGTTGAATCGTGGATGACCTCAACACGCCGGGTTTGCTTTTTTTGTCCAACGCTGAACCACATTGTTTTCTTTAGGTAGTTGCTGGGGCTGCGGCTGATAATAATTTCCTTTGCTCCATGACGTTACGAAAAAGCGGCTGAGATCCAGGGTCTGTATATAGGGAGTGAGAAACGTACGGTTTGTGATGAGGTGAGGCTTGGAAAGGTCCGGCAGGATCAATAATAATAGTATGGTCAGATAGCAGATACCACTACTGTATCAATGCATGAGGGCACCGACGGGAGATATCGAGCTGTAACGCCTGTAGCCTGTATTCCACCAATTCCATTTAAGTATTGTACACCATGACATGATCGCATTGACGCTGGAGATATTCATTAATAGACACGATGTTGTGATGTGGTGGAGCAGCCTGGACCAGCACCTCGGCGTATGCGCCCATCCCCAAATTGTCTGGAGCTGAACTGACCGACGATCGGTTATCCGCAAGCCGCCTAGCTCTCGCCCATCCCAACCACATTTGTGACCTCCCTATCGTATCACTCTCCATAATAATAAATCATTCACCAAACGCTTTCGCTTCCCTTCACTCTCCACTCCCATCAATCAACAGCGCCCTCCGTGCCAATCCACCTTACACTCAGGCAACGAAGCCACCGTCTCGCCTTGGTCCGGCCCCCTGTCCTACCATACCCACCTCAGCGATGTCCGCAATTGCCAGCGATGGAAAGCCTAAGAAGCTTGAGAAGCCGCCCGTCAAATTCTCCAACTTGCTCGTTGGCGCCGGCCTGAACATGTTCGAGGTCACCACGCTCGGCCAGCCGCTGGAAGTCATGAAGACGACCATGGCTGCCAATCGAGGAGATGGCATGGCCGGTGCAGTCGCGCGTGTTTGGAGCCGTGGTGGTATCTTTGGCTGTAAGTTTTCTTGATAAGCACCGCACTCCAGCGTGTTTCATGTGCTGATTTGTGTTGCGCAATACAGTCTACCAGGGTCTCATCCCATGGGCCTGGATCGAAGCTTCCACCAAGGGCGCGGTTCTGCTCTTCGTCGCCTCCGAGGCCGAGTACTACGTGCGCGCCGCTGGCGGTAGCGACTTCGTCTCCGGCATCAGCGGTGGCATGGCCGGTGGTCTAGCGCAGGCCTACGCAACCATGGGTTTCTGCACGTGCATGAAGACGGTGGAGATGACCAAGCACCGTGCTGCAGCTTCGGGTCAGAAGGTGCCAGGTACCATGGCGACTTTCATGGATATCTACCGCCGTGAGGGTATCGCCGGCATCAACAAGGGTGTCAACGCCGTTGCTGTCCGCCAGGTGACGAACTGGGGAAGCAGATTCGGTCTGAGCCGTGTTGCGTAAGTTCCCACAAATCATTGTCTGTTCCGCAAATCAAAGCTAATTTTGATATAAAATAGTGAGGACACCATCCGTTCTTTCACCGGCAAGGGCGACAAGGACAAGCTCGCCGTCGGTGAGAAGATTCTCGCCTCGGGTATCGGTGGTGGTCTCAGCGCCTGGAACCAGCCTATTGAGGTCATCCGTGTCGAGATGCAGTCTAAGAAGGAGGACCCCAACCGCCCCAAGAAGATGACCGTTGGCAACACGTTCCGCTACATCTACAACCAGAACGGCATCAGGGGTCTTTACCGTGGTGTCGCCCCACGTATCGGCCTGGGTGTTTGGCAGACCGTGTGCATGGTTGCGCTCGGAGACGTGGCCAAGGAAATGGTCGAGAAGGCAACAGGCGAGAAGGTGACTGCGAAGCATTAGCGACGGTGCTGGGGCGTTTTTGCAAAGAAAGACACGAGCTCCAAATGTGGAGATCATGGTCATGAAATGTGTTGATTTTGAAGGGATAGATGGCCTGGATCCAATCAGGCACATAGGTATCTTGTCTGCTGTACATTTTTACAGATGTCTACATATTGGAACCACAAGAGACCGTTGTGAGTCGGGAAAGACGATAGATAGCCCAAGGGCGAATTCGGATTACTGCATGTCTTTCATCTAGCATACAATGCTTCGTCTCTGCCTCCTAACCAGCTCCACAGTGCACCCGCCGTGTGATGGACATCTCTGCACCAGATAAGTACATATCCAATGATCTCAAGCTGCTACGACAACCAACACGTAGGTGTGAGAATCACGACCCTTTCAAGCCATTGATGACATTTAACACCGCAAAGTCCGGACAATCCCCGGACGTCAACTGGACCTACCACTCAGGGTATGCAAACTTATGCAACAAAAAGATCAAATCCAACCAGCCTGTCCAATCCCATGGGCGAGCGCAAAGTCCGAACCAAGACGGCATGCAAGTAAGAATATATAACATTGAGGTCTCTTGCAAGACATGGGTTATGCACGGCACCGTTGATCAGACTCGTGCTCAATCATCCATCTCCTCCATACAACGGCACTTCAAGAACGAACAGTGAAGATGCCAGAACAACCTCTCTGGCCTTCATTCACGCCCACCTACCATCATGACCAGTACCCGTCCATCGACCCGTCCCAGCCAGCTCTCGACTGCTCGGGCAAATATATCTTCGTCACAGGCGGCGGCCGGGGCATTGGACGAGCTATCGCCTTAGCCTTTGCTCGCGCACATGCGACCGGCATCGCGCTTCTCGGACGCACGCAAGCGACTCTCGATGAGACCGCGGAGCTCATCAAGACTGCCAGCGGTGGCAAGACGGACGTCTTCGTCGTCATCGCCGACATCATGCGGCAGCCACAGGTGGTGAGCGCGATGGAGTCAGCGATCGCACATTTCGGCGGCAATGTGCCGGATGTCCTGGTTAACAACGCTGGCGGGCTACACGGCGTCGGATCTGTCACTGACGTCGACGTGGACGACTTCTGGCGCGCCTACGAGCTGAATGTCAAGGGCCCACTGATCGTCACGCAGTGCTTCCTGCGTGCGAACCAGAAACACTCACCACAGGCCGGACGAACGATCATTAACATCTCGTCTGGTGGCGCCCATCTGCCATTCGCCCAGAGCATGGCGGCGTATTCGACGTCGAAGCTGGCGCTGGCCAAGGCTCTCGAGTACGTGCATCATGAAAACCCGTCATGGAACGTGTTCAACGTGCAGCCAGGGCGTATAGCTACAGATCTAGCGAAGCAGCATGCAGGCGGCAAAGCCCCGAAGGCGCCAGATGTGGCTGAACTGCCGGCTGGGTTCTGCGTATGGCTAGCCACGAACTCGGAGGCGAGGTCGCTCAACGGACGATTTCTGTGGGCCAATTGGGATGTCGATGAGCTGCTCAGCATGAAGGAGGACATTGCGGCCAGAGATTTGTTGACTTTGACATCCAAGGGCTGGGCTGGAGACGCGACTGTCGAGGAATTGAAACGGAGAGCCCAGGGTTTGTATGGTGATGGCAAGAAGGAGTGACGACCGTAGACCTTGGGAAATAAGACTGAGTTGGTTCTGTCTATACACTCTCCGAATTTCGGTATGCGATGGTTAAATATATTCCGAATACTTATATTGAATGATTGATCAACACCTCTGTCAGGCTGTTAGATTGATTCATAGAATTCGGCTTCATTTCAGGCATAATGTACGGTTCTGCCAGCCAGTACTTTCTTCAGACTTTGTACATAGCCACCGAAGCAGGCACGGCCAGTTGAAGCCGACGTGAAGCTGCAAGCATGTGTAAGACCTAAAAGGTTTGCGGTGCAGCCACCATTTTCTCACTGTGGGGAGAGCAATCTCAGAATGCATAGGGATCCAGAAGAAGCTGTACATATATGTGCTGAAGCACTGGGAAGCAGAGCTAGGGCAAGCTTCCGCTCAACCGATGGTAAAGGGACCATTGCATTTCGGTTCGGCATATGATTATGCCATCATAGCACATCACGAAAGAGGCAAACTACTGTATTTGTGTACATCAAGCAGATATTCCTTTCACGTATACACTCTCTTTACTTCTGCATAGATTTCTCTTTTTCCTCTTGTAAACTCGAGCTTTCATGCTCCGTAACAGTACGCGACCCCAAGCATTGCCAGGTCGACTAGCACAGATGGCCAATCATCTCAGTAACGGGCACGGGTCGTCCAAGACATTCAGCATTCGCGATCTTCCCAAAACCAACAACTTCACCCAGAAACTTCCTCCTGATGCAGCATACCCGACTCCTGCGTCGTCACATGGCGCTGAGCGCACTAAGCTTGGCCCGCGGATGGTCCGCAATGCGGCATATACCTTTGTCCGGCCCGAACACATCGAAAAGCCAGAACTACTAGGGGTCTCGAAAGCCGCGTTGAAGGACCTGGCGATCGATCCTGAGTCGATTAAGGACGAAGATTTCGTCGAGACAGTTGCCGGAAACAGGATCATCACATTGGAGGAGGGGCAAGAGCCGACAGAACAAGGCATTTATCCGTGGGCGCAGTGCTATGGTGGATATCAATTCGGGCAGTGGGCGGGCCAGCTGGGTGATGGGAGAGCTATTTCGTTGTTCGAGACTACAAATCCATCGACTGACGTGAGGTACGAAGTGCAGCTTAAAGGAGCTGGCAAAACACCATATTCGAGATTCGCAGATGGAAAAGCAGTGCTACGAAGCAGTATTAGAGAGTATGTGGTCAGTGAGGCGCTCAATGCGCTGAAAATCCCAACTACTCGGGCGCTGAGCTTGACTCTGGCGCCTGAATCGCGAGTCAGGAGAGAGATGACCGAGCCGGGAGCCATCGTTGCGAGGTTTGCACAAACATGGTTAAGGATAGGAACTTTCGACTTGGCGCGATCGCGAGGCGACCGAGTATTGATCAGAAAGCTTGCCAACTATGTGGCCGAGGAGGTATATCCTGGCTGGGAATCGCTTCCGGGTAAGCTAGCATCGAGTGAGGAGGAGGACACTCTCGAACCTGGCCGTGGTGTTGGGAAGGACGAGATTCAAGGTTCGGCTGAATTTGAGGAGAACCGCTTCACAAGGCTATACCGCGAGATCGTTCGACGGAACGCGAAGATGGTAGCGCATTGGCAGGCCTACGCTTTCACAAACGGTGTGCTAAACACCGACAACACTTCAGTTCTTGGTTTGTCGATTGACTTCGGACCCTTTGCATTTTTGGACAACTTTGACCCGAACTATACGCCCAACCACGATGACCACATGCTCCGGTACTCGTACAAGAACCAGCCATCCATCATCTGGTGGAATATGGTTCGACTTGGCGAGTCTCTTGGAGAGTTGATTGGTGCTGGATCACGTTGCGACGAGAAAGAGTTTGTGGAAGAAGGGGTGAGCAAAGACTTCGTTGACGAGTTGGTGAAGCGTGCCGAGACACTCATCCAACAAGTTGGAGAAGAGTACAAAACAGTCTTCCTGGCCGAGTACAAACGTCTGATGACCGCACGACTGGGCCTCAAGACCTGCAAGCCCTCTGACTTCCAAGAACTATACTCTGAGCTGCTCGACACTTTAGAAGCGCTTGAGCTTGACTTCAACCACACATTCAGGCGTCTGAGCTCCATTAGCTACGAGGAGATTGATACCGATGAGAAGCGCAAGGAGATCGCTGGGCGTTTCTTCCACCACGAAGGTCTGACCGGGACTGTGGGCAGCGAGGCAGACGCCCGCGCACGAATCGCGAATTGGCTAGAAAAGTGGCGCGTGAGAGTGGTAGAAGACTGGCCTGCGACCAAAGAAGCGATGTATGAACGCTTCGCATCGATGAAGGCGGTCAACCCGAACTTTGTACCTCGGTCGTGGATCTTGGATGAGCTCATTGAGAGGGTGGAGAAGAAGGGCGAGCGAGAGATTCTCGGCAAGGTCATGGATATGGCACTTTCGCCATTCGAGGACAGCTGGGGTTGGGATGCGAAGGAGGAAGAGAGGTTCTGTGGAGACGTGCCCAGATATCAAAGGGCGATGCAGTGTTCGTGCAGCTCTTGAGTGGTGCGAGTATAATGCTTTTGTATACACAAGTGAGACATGATGGTAACGAGAACATGATGTAACGAACCAAAGACTACTCCGCCAATCCAAAGTGCTGTGTCATGTGTCTACCTTCCTCACCAAAAAATTTAGTAACACCAAATTGATGTCGAGTACATCTAATCAAGCCATGTACTCGCATACGTGAAAATGCGGTTGCAATTCCAGGGTCGCCGCTAGTAAATTGAGATCTCGCCTCGAATCCTCATGGATACTTCATCTTCAGATCGATATTAAAACCTGGCCTCTGATCAAGTTTCTGCAAACTTGAAGATTAATCTTAGGACTCATAGAGCAACGATGATGCTGCAACATCGTCGAGGGTATCAAGTCCACACAGATCGCGCAGCAGGATGAACCGGGGCAGCATTCCTGGCTTTTACTACGACGAAGCCAAGAAGAAATACTTCAAGATCCAAGCGAACCATGTTGCGCCCAAAGATGCCAAGTACTCCAACTCCAACGTCAAGCGGGAGCAACGAGAGACGAAACGGCGCAAGAAAGATCACCAGAAGCAGCAAGCCCGTCAACGACAGACGGTGACGCGCTCTCGAGTCTTGGAGCATGCAGCAATCGGCGGTATTGGCGTCTCCCGCGAACATGGCACTCAGCGGCTGACCGACCTACGCATGGGCTATGATCGATTCTGGCTATCACAACTGCAGTCCAGCTACATGTGGCCTGGCGACTGTGGGTTCCTTCGCGATGCCGATACGCAAGTCCAGGACATTCATTTCTCCACCCACACCCAAAGCGCCCTTATGGCGTTCAGACAGGACGGCGGCCGCTCTTTCAGTCATTTTGGGCCTCGGCTGCCTCTTGGAACCAACAGCCGTGTTTACCCTAGCGATGACTGGACCTCATCGCAGCATGTCACGCCCCCAGCACAGCGCGTGGAGGCGTTCTACAGCTCGATCGTGTCAACCTCTCTTGCGTGGTCGCCGTCTCAATCTGCAGAAGGCGTGTTGGTCTGCGCGCAGCAGCCGCATCACTTGGGAAACGTCTACCTGAGCTATGTCCGTGATGGAGATCCTCACAGTGTATCTCGTGCCTCCGTCCGCCTATGTCTTGGCGTACCATCCTATCCAACCAATATCTTGTGGGCGTCCGCTTTCCGCAACGGTGCAGATGTCGCTGCCATCAGCGTGACCGAAGACATCTTTATTATAAACCATCAAGGGGATATCGCCCACCGTCTCCCGCTCGCAGGTGAAAGCCGAGCAGTGGCATGGCTCGACCAGAACCTTCTCGTGTACAGCCAGCACACTCCCGCCGAGATGGCCAGCGGCCGCGAAACCTCCTTCTTACCACGATCGACCAAAATCAAACCCCAGCACCCACCAAAGCCGACGGGCGTCATGCTATGGGACCTACGCACCTCCGGCAGCGCCCTCCGCTTCCCCCGCTCCGCACCCGTAACCGGCCTCCTCGCCCCCTCAAACTCCAGCGGCCTGCACATCCTCGCGGCGACGAACCGGCAGATCTCGCTCTTCGACACGCGCGTCCCTACACAACCACTCCTCTCGTTCGCGCACACCCACCAAGGTCCGCGATGCCAGCTCACGTCGCACCCAGCGGCTGGGTTCGCACACCTCGTTGCGGCGGTGGACCGCGACAACCGCGTTCAGATCTACTCTACGCGGATAGGCAAAGAGGTGATGACGTTGGCGCCGCCGGACAGTGTACAAGGCCCTCTTGTACGTGGACTGAAGTGGTATGAGGACCTGGACGATGCGGGCGATGTGCTCGTGGGCTGCCAAGGGGGGCGTGTGGTGCGCTGGAGCATGGAGCGGACGTAGACAGCATGTAGCATTGCCCGAAATGATTTTCGCCTCCACAATGTAGTCGAAGAGGAAGCCTTCTTGCAGCCCCAAGCAAATAAATTGAAACCTTTCTTCTCCATCTCTCTACAGTTTCCAAGGAAAAAAGGCATGGAAGAGTACCTCAAAAGTCTGCGTCACCATAGGTCAAAGGATATATCATGCTTGCATTGTTCATGGGTATCATAGTCCAATTTCTAAAAACTCCTTGAGTCCCATCCTCCTTTTCTGCCCACCAGCACAACTCGTAAACTCCCTCACTCAAGCCCTCTTCACGGGCGAGGAGCACCACGTAGGCCACCCAACGCAAATGATAATAATAATGACAATGATGAAAAAACAACAATTTCAATCTCAATGGGGATCATGCCCGTCCACCTGGGTGTAGACACACCGCGCAGTCATTGCTTCAACACCTGTATTAGTCAAGAGAGCCGCCGCCATCCAAAAAGCAGAACACGAGACGCATGCTTCACTAGGCAAGGCTGGACGAAATGCAGTGCCAAGAGCCAGAGATTTCCCTTCATGTCGCAACGACCCTGAAATGTGTGTAGTACCAGGCGAATCTTCCGCCCAAGAGATTACAAACCCGCAGCTCGACCTGGCGATTTCATGAAAGTCGCAACTTCAACGCATACCGTGTCCGCGAGCTCGAGCCGCCTTTCCCATCGAGCACGCCACGCTCAGCAACATCGTTCGCCGCGATCCACTCGTTGAGCATCGCAACGCCCGCACGCGCGGCTTGGACAGGCGGGGTGTGCACACCGAACGGAAATGCGAAGCCCCTGCCGCCGGCGATTTTGCCCGATTGGAGGTCTTCGGCAGGCATCGCGTTTGCAGCAGCGGGCGACTTGTTACGCGCAGCCCAGGTTTTCGGAAACTGGCGCTGGATGGTATCGAGGTCAAGGGAGGTGGCGGCGAGGTGGGCTTCGCGGTGGACGGAGGCGAAGGTGTCGAGGAGGTCAGAGCGGGAGAGGCTGGGAGTTGGGGCGTCTTCGCTGGAGGAATTGGAAGAACTGGCGACGAAGGCGGCGTGTAAGGTGGAGAGGTACAGAATGTGCGAGTTGAAGACCATGCCGAGCGCTGCAGCAAGGCCGGAGAGGACCGGGTAGGGTTCGCAGTGGGCCTTGACGAGCTTGAAGAAGCCTGTCAGAGAAGTCCAGGTCTTGACGTTCGGAGCGCGTCGCGATAAGGCCGATTTCTGTGCCTGGTCGGAGCAAGTGAAGGCGATGATATAGCATAGGAGGGATTCGAGAGCGGTGACAGCGGCAAGACTTTTGTAGTCGGCGTCTTGTGGCGATTTACTGGTGGACGCTTGAAGGTGCGCTGTCGAGGCATGTTTGAGCTCGCGGCCCAAAGCTTGGAGGGTGTTCTGCTCGTTCTCCCAGGCGATCTGATTCGAGGTCTTACTGCTTGCATAGCCCGATAGAGATTTGGGCACGCCGTTTGCTTGTGCGCTGTGACTAGCTTGGCTGTTGACCGAGGGAGTTCCAGTAGACTGAGCAGAAGGTGTGGGCACGTTGCTGTCGGTGGACCTGTCTCGCTTCATAGGCGCCGACATTAGATGATCTTTCCGAGTTGTCGGTGTGAGCTGTTGCACCTTGTTCACAACCGGCGATTGCGGTCCTGATGGTGTAGGCGTGCTTGGCTCGTTCTTCTTAAGCGGCTCTATCACTTTCTGCCGCTTCACTGGCGGAGCATCTGTAGTGTCCGTCGTAGGCGGTCGCTTCTTAGGCTCCACGCCCTTCTGCGCCAATTTCGGAGTCGGCACCACTTTCTGCGCCACCCCTTTTTGCGCGATACCTTTACCGCCTACATCTTTCCTCCTGTTCTGCAAACTGATGCTGTTGCCAGTGGTGTCTGCATCTGATCGCACTTCTCCCTCTTCCACCTCGTCATCATCATCCTCTTTGTTCGCATCTTTCCCAGACGCAGACATGTCTCCTCTCGGTCTTGGACTGAGTCGTAACAAGGCTTGCACGTTCTTACGCGCATTCCGGTCGAATTTGAGCTTCACCACCAACGACGGTCGACCTCTCTCGTCCGGTTTCCGTGGCCTGACCGATATGGCTTCATCTCCGGACGGTACCTCTGGCAATGGCGATCGTCTCCGATCTAGATTGGTGGAGATACTCGTATGCTTCTCGTCCCCTTCCGCTCGTATTGCAGGCGAGCTAGATGTTGCACGAAATCCATTCCTTGGTGCGGGTGATTTCTGTCTAGGTTTCCCCTCGATCTTGCCAGGCGCGAGCCGGTCTTCTTTGGACGTCATACCTGATGTCGATTCCCCTCGCGAGGCTATCTTGCTCGGGGTGTGATCTGTTTTCTTCTCCCCATTGACATCTGCATGACCCTGCTTCTGCTTACGCGCGTCGGCAGCCGCGGCGATGTTTGCTGGTAGAGTAGGAGATAATCTCGGAGGTAGCAACGGGGTCTGCAGAGGGGATAGTTTGGGTGGCAGACCAGTTCCTGATGTAGTTCGTGAGGGTGGAGAAGATGGCTGTGGAGAAGGACGCACTTTTGCGCGTTCTTCTGGTGGTCTCCCAGGCTTAAAGGCCACAGCAGGAGCACCCATCCGAGCCCTTTTAGCGTTCGGCAAATCGTCGTCAAGCGCAGCACTTAATGGTTCTGGCATGAAGCTGTACTTCCTCCCTCCCATCCGCTTCTCTTCCTCCACATTTTCACGTTTATCCTCTTCCCTCTTCCGCTTCTTGTCCGTCTGCTCTCTCGCGCGGACCGCATCAGTCTGCTTCTCCCTTTCAGCATCCGCAACAGCTGCCAGCACCTGTTCCGTCTCCTGCTTGATCCTTTCCGCCGGGCCCTTGACGGCAGCTTGCTTAGGCTGCGCAGCATCCTTAGGCAGCGTTGGTGGACTCGTCGACCTCGACTTGACCCCATCGATCTTCTTCCTCTTGTACGCGCCCAGGCTCATCTTCTTCACCGGACCTGCAGACATGGGCGTGCCTCCTTCCGCCGTGCCCGGCCGTTGACTCCCACCCGTCTTCGCCATGGTCTTCTCCCGCCGCCGCGCTTCTTCGAGGTATGTGTTGTGCTGGACGAACATTTCCTTACCAGGCTCGTGAAAGTGAAAGGTCTGGTACTGCATGTGCTCAGGCTCGCGATGCTCGAAAGGGGTGTGGTCCAGCCATTGCGAGCCCGACTGCTGCGACCAGTGGTGGTACCGGGGCTCATCCTGGGGGATGGTGAGCATGTAAGGATCCGCGGGGAGGATGGTTCGCATGCGATCCAGGACGGCGTGAATGGCATCGAGCGTCGCGGAGTCCTGCTTGGCGGACGGTCGTGCATTGGTCACCACGGGAGCTCTCGAGGGCGGCGCATGGGATTGTGAGGAGGCCGGCATGGTCTGCGCATGGACTAGTATGGGTGAGAATGGTGGTGGGCGGTGCTTGTCCGGCAGGATATGTGCTTGCCCGTTAGGTGGGATCCTGGTCGAAGAGCGGGTTGCGCATTGAGTCCTCTCGCGGTATTGACGGAGCGTAGGCGAGAAAGGTAGTGAATGAACAATCGAGTAAAGAATAAAGATCACCGGGACAATGCGATGCGGATTCGGGCGTGACGATTATTGTTCTTTCAGCTGCTGGCGGCGAATTGCTGTGAAGGTCCTCGGTGTTCTATTGTTCGCAGGTCTGCGCTACTCGTCTCGGATGCAGGAACCGTGTGCAGGCGTGTGGAGTCGAGAGATCAGCTCGCAGAGCTTACAATCGACCAAGCATATCATGTCAGCTGCATGCAAACAATGACGAGCAGAAGAGATCGGGAGGTCCGAAGGAGGTGAATTGGTGAGAGAAGGCGGCATGTAGTGGTCGGTGGTGAGACCATCGGTTCAGTTGCGCCTTGACGACAAGCCACGAACCATCAGATCGGAGGTGAGAGGGCGCCCGCCAGCTACGTCGGCGACCCGTTAGTCAGGGCACACCAGCCACACCAGACGTTGCAGCAGAGTTGCGGTCGTGCGGCCCAACCCTTAACTGAAACCCACAAGCAGCTGTTGAGTTAAGTCGCAGTACAGTAGCTAATTTTACGGTAGCAGTAGGTACAGGCGAGATGCTGTCATGGGTCTAGAGCACATTGCAATACTTCGTGGACCGACAAAGAGGAAACTGTGTGTAATGTATGTGTACATCTTCCAAGTCTTCTACCTAGCATACATGCACAGGCCAGGGATACTATATGAAGGGGAAGCAAGGTATCTACACCCTGCCCATTTCCGCAGCCCATTTTTCAGCCGTTGCAAGATGCCTACACATGAACAGGATAAAAAGAAATAGTCGAGTGGAGGGAGAGATGGAAGTGAAAGAAGACATTACTCCATGTTTCCCATCTGTTGCATCGCCCAAGCCTGTTTTTGACCGCCCTCGAGCTGTCATCGTAATAAGCGCATCCCTGCCGTCCTTCTCAGTACTCCAGGCTGACCACTGTTACAGGGTCATGCTGATCTAAAGCATCACTTCCTCAATCAGACATGCGCCAGGCATCGAACCACTTCAAGTGTCTCCATTGCTGGTTAGGGCCCACCATTCCGAAGCAGATAGCACGGAACAGCCAGAACAGTCCGATCACGGCCACGTACAGCACAGCAAAGATGCCAGTCTGCACGCTCTTGCGTAGGTCGCGCGTGTACCAGTCGATGAGGAAACCAGTGCAGATGATGGCGAAGTACAGCGCCGGGTAGTAGTGGTGAACGTACGTGACACGCGCCATAGCGACGAATGGAAGGTAGTGTAGGAACCAGCCGATGACGGGGTAGATACCGGCGTAGTGGATTTGGTCGACTTGTACCCAGGTGAGCTCGTCGTAACCACGCTGCCAGCGGATGCCGTACCAGGCGAGCATGACGAAGAAGAAGCCGAGGGCGAAGGTCGAGCCCCAGTACACAATCGGGTTGCCGAGGAGGAAGTACTTGACAATGTTGTCATCCCAACCGCACATGCGGAGACCGACATTGAGGAAAGGCCACTGCCATGGCTGCGAGGCGAGATCGTCCTGCTTGTCAGGATCGGGCACAAGAGCGTTGTTGGAAGTCATCATGGCAACGTTGAGATGAACGAAGTCGCGAAGGAATGGTGATTTGTATGAACCGGGGTCACCAGCGGGGACTGCAAGATTGTTAGCTGGCATTCTGATATGCATACACGGAGTGTGAAATGTGACTTACGTCTCTCGTTGGTGTGTGACTCAATGTTCCAGTGGGTGGCCACATCGCGTGGGTTGTTCGTCTTGACACAAGTGGTCTCGATCTGCTTGAAACCCCATTGTGGCAGGTTGACATTGCCAGCACGGAGATAGCAGTTCATGGACGGGGACTTCAAGCGGAACGCGGTAGTCAAGGTTCGGATCTTGCTGCGGTCGTTCGATGCAACATCGCTAACGACCTCAACTTGCCAGTGATCCTTGTCGTCACCAATGGTAGTGTTACCATAGCATGAAACTTCGTAGTCCGCCTTGGTGACGGGTGCAGCGACCTGGTGAGTGTGCAAGTTACGACCGGTTTGAGCGTGAACCAAGCGGACAATATCTTTGTCTCCTACGAACTCGAGAGGCAGCTCAGGATCGAACTCGGGTCGAGTACGGTTCGGGTAGAAGAACCAATCGTTGTTCGCGTCCTTGTGATGGTAGCAAGTAATTTGCTGCTGAGTCGAACCTTCGGGGTAAGTCTGGATGTGGGAGTGGAGAAGTCCACCACCGTATCCCATGTTCTTCAATGTTACTCGCGATCCAATAGCAATCTCTAACGGGCTGTCTTTCCCGACCTCAGTACCACGAAGGTTAGCCTGGAACAGCGAAGACATCTGCGCATCGCCAGGGCCGCTGTTCTCCAGAATCAAGAAATGCAGGTAGAAGTTGAACATGTACACGACCAGAGGAATGAGGATGAGGCCAACGACACGGAATACCACGTGCGCGCCAAGCACGACCTTGGGCATCTTCAGATCACCAAACTTGTTCCAGAGGTCCTCAATCGTGTAAAGACCCACGAGCGCGGTACCGAACATGCCCACCCACTTGACACTGCACACGCACCCGATCGACACACCGGTCGTGGCGAGCCAGAAGAACCATTCCGGAGTGAAAGCATCGCGCCGCTGGTTGTGGAACTTGGCCCAGCAGAAAACGGTGGTGAAGGTGAAGAAGAGCAACATGCTGTCCAGCAGAATGAAGCGGCTGATTGTAGTGTAACTGTTCTCGAACAAGACCATCATCGTCACCAACCAGACCGTCGGCTTCTTGAAGTGCAGCTCCTTAGCAGTGTAATAAGCGAGCGGCACGCAAAGCGCACCGAACGCCGCGTTGAACTGACGCATGAAGGTGTAGTTCAGCTCCTCCGGGTAGGTCTCGCCGGACTTGAACTCGAACGAGCCGTTGTAGCCCGCCAGGTAACCTGACAGACCGACCAGCATCTTGCCGAGCGGAGGGTGGACATCGAAGTAGAACTCGCGTTTGAGGTAGTGGGAGCCGAACTTGCCGAAATGCGCCTCGTCCCAAGTGACGATGGGCGAGAGGCCAATCTTCCACAAGCGGGTGAAGAATGCAAGGAAGGTGAAGATGAGCGGAGCGATGAGGAATTCGTAATCGTCGAGGGTCTGGAGGAAGGAGTTTGCCTGGTGGTCATTGTCAGTAACCATTTACTCTCTCGGTGATGCCACAATTGCCTCAAGGCCACGCGCCACACATACCTTGACCTTAGTCTTCTCGTCCAGCTGATGGTTCAGCTCCTTTGGGAGGTAGCTGCCATTCGTCTGCGAGACCGGTGCTGCAGTCCGTCTCCTCAGATCACCTTGTGTGTCCGCACCCGTTGATAAAGCTGCCATGTTGACAGCGAACGAATCAAGTCGTCGATTGTTTTGAATGAAATGCTCGTCACGTCGATCGAGCCAAGAGGAAGCTCTTGTTCCGTGAAAGACGTCAGCGCTGGAATGCGCCGGTGGAGGGGGCGTTCGAAGATAATCAGGACGAAGTAGATATTGGTAGAGAAAGGAGTGTCGGTTGCGTGTGTTGGACGTCTCTCCCAAGAAGAACTGAAGTATTACAACGACAGCAGCAAAGAAGATGTCGATGGCCGTCAGGGACAAGACAGCAACGACGAAGAAATGTGGCTGCGTCCGCAGGGTTTTGGAATAGAAGGGAGAACAGGTGTGGACACAAAAGAGGCCACGAGACAAGTAAAATGTTTCGAAAAGAGTCCACCCCTGATAATGTGGATGGTATTATAGCCCCTCTCAACCCAGCTGAAGTTGGTCGGGATGTCGCAGGGAGATTTCGAGAAGGGTGAACACGACACGAATGTAGATGGTCCTCTAGACACGTTTTGGCACTTTAGCTCCAAGCACATGCAAGGGTCTTCCCTCTCTTAACATTGGGGCAACCCGTTCAGCCAATCACGTGGCGATGGTGGTTAAGAATAGAACATTGGTATTCGTAGAGGCTGAATCTCACCTATGTTTGTGAGGATTATGTATGATTCTGAACATATTGCAACTATAGCTAGAGATAGTCTATGTCATGGAACTAGAGTGTTAGAATGGACGTTGAGCCAGATCACATGCCAGAATGGGCTGTTCTCCAAGTATGGTACGTATAGTGAGCCGCACTAAATGCTAGATATATAGCACCAACGAAGCTAAATCACGACTTCAATCTGGTACGAAGTAGAGCTAGCGACGCAGACTTGAGGCGTCGGAAAGTTAGGTAAGGACAGGTAAGGTATATGACAGGCAAAGGTCACGTAACGTATAATGCCAAAGTTTCATTCTGATTGATCATGATATTCGTAAAGTAGCGTGATGAGGGGGGTATCAAAAATGCAATCGCTAAACAAAAATGTGTCCTTTCCTTCCATGCTGATGAGCCATCCAACTCCGCAAAGTGAAATCCGAAACTGTCATGACCGTCAAGAAATGTTGTCGTGAGATGCAAGGCATGAACGCCCATCGATCCATCCTAAACCCCCAAACCAAGAGATGGCGCATATTCCAGTCTTGCGCGAAAGTGCATGCGTGATACGATTAATGCGAGGAACTGCGTTGTTGATGCACAACGTAAATTCGACTTCGTCAGCGGTAATGAACGCAACCGACCCAATCAAGTGATAATCTCCAGATCAAGATGGACGACTGCGCTACAACTTCAGCTTTCTCCTCTTCTCATTCTCCCTCCATCGGTTCTGCACGGCTTCCGGGAAATGCTTCTCGTCAAACCAACCAACAGCGTCATAAGCCAGGAAGAATCTGCTGGCTTTGTTGACGTCCATCTGCACGGCCTGCTGAGCACACGTCTTGTTCCAGTTTTGATGCTCCACCAAGGCTCTGACCCGAGCAGCAAAGATCCTGCGCTTGGTCATGAGGTATGCTTGCGGCTCTACGCGGAAGTCCTTGGCTAGAACGAGTTCCTCAGGATGAAGCTCGTCGATATCGACTCTGACCATCTCGGCATCAGTCCAGGCTGCGGGCGTCTTCTTGCTGTTGGTGCCGGTGGTGGTGGCAGGCGGCACCTTTAGACCGATTGGCACGTTCTTGTCCATGGGTGGACAGTAGTCGTCTGCTTGTCTCCACTCCTCCATCTTCAGCTCCGGCCAAAGCGCTTTCTTCTGCGGGCCGGAGCGTTGATGTTTGACCGTTTGCGGAGATGAGTCAGAGAATGTGCTTGAGGCGCGTACCTTGGGAGTGGTCAAAGCTTTCCTGGGCTTCGATGCAATGGTGGCGACAGGCTTGCGTAACGGTTGTGGCGGTGGCGAAACACGATTGGCCGAAGACCTTGGTCTCTTGGACGAGACTTCTGAGACGACAGGTCCGCTAGGCACCAGTGCCGCCACCTTGCGTTTCTTGCTGGTGAAGTTCTGTGTTTGGTTCAAAGCATCGACTTGGCTCCGGGTGATCATGTCAGCCGAAGCACTCGCAGCTGGTTCGCGAGCCTCTCGCTGAGCGCGCTGGAGGTCCTGAATCTCCCGCAGGTTGTCGCGATAGTATGCCAGCACAGCGTCGACCGTGTTCTGCAGCACGATTGTAGTGCCTGGAACGACTACTGTGGATGACTTGAACGGGCTCCGTTGCGACGAGTCGAAAAGTGAATCAGATCGTGACTCAACAAGTGTCTTATCGGCCGGGGTTTCCTCATCGGTCGACGACAGTTCGGACAATGGCGATGCTTGCTGGCTTGCGTCGACATGAGGTGAGTCAGCCTCCGGAGTGGAAGCCTGATGTCTGCCTGATGGCGATGCACTCCTCAATCGTGTCGCGCTCTGCTGTTCATGCGAGCTAGCCGGTACGTCAATCTGGCTGTCGATGAACAATGGGCTTGATCCGGTGGCATCATCTCCCAATGGAACCACGATCGGGTCGTGCAGCTTATGTCCGGGTCCATACTGCTGATCGGAGAAGAAATGCCGGGGTGGCGAGTTTGGGGTGGGCAGCTTGGAGTCCTGCGCCGCTGGAGCCATTTGCTTGTGTGGAACCATCGGTGAGTTTTCAGTAAAGCTGTTGGAGAATCGTTCTTCTGGTGTGGGTGGAAATCTGGTCGTCATGTGGACCATCTGTCCTGCTTCTCCCGCCTCCATGATCTTGTGGGTGAGTTATGTCGTCAGTAGAACCGAGCGTGGTAGTGATAGCGAAAGATCACCAAAAAGGTGCAAAGACTGGGGGGCGAGAAAGTCTTAAGTAGGTCGGTCGGTCGTAAGTGTCTTCAATGCCGGACGTGTTGTGTAAGCGTGGGTGGCGACCCACATATAGGTAGATGGAGGTAGAAGGTGGAAGCAGAAGGAAGAATAGGCGGCAGGTGGATGACTACAATGGCGCCGCGAATGACTTAGCTTGCGAATGACTGATGAAGACCGATTCAGCAAGAATGGCAGGTACAGGATGCGAGTGCGAAAGAACCGGAGGTAAAGGAACAACATGGAATGGAATGGGCAGCAGGCGGCCATTATGTGTCGACGCGCCGGGCGGCCGCATGACAAGCGACACAGTCAGGCTCAGGCAACACACACACATGAGCATTCACCGCAGGCTGACATATGGCTGCGGAAGGCAAAGGAATGGATGGCGTGCCATTTGGGCCATGCGCGGGCAGTTGTTGGTGGGTGGGAGTCTGGAGGTGTGGTGGTGTGGCAGCATTCGGACGAGTAAGGTGTGAGTCACGGGTGCACTCTATCGCCGGACCCTGGCCCCCGTCGGTCCTTTGCCACACCCAAACCCCGATGCTCTCATCATCACCATCATCACCACATCTATCATCCTTCGCCGTACGTTACCTCATCCAATGCAATACGGTGCAACTTATGTCCAATGCTCCGGTCCCGAATGATGCCTCGCATTTAAGACACATCTCCCGACCTTATGCAATGATTCCATCAAGCCAGAGTCATGGTGGCGACTGCTGACGACCATTACCGATCCGCCGTCGGCCGACTCGAGCACTTCATCACCCAAACACTGGGTCCGAATCACGTCTCGTTAGTCGTCAATGGCACGATGATCCCCCGTCTCTGCTGTGCCTCTTGGGCTTTCCTTGCCTGGCCCTGCGCTACCCCGAGACGTGGCTGAGCAAGAGTGGGATGTCCTGAACCACGCCAATGCTTGATCCGTCATCTGGCGCCAATGGCTCACGACCACTCCTGGAGCAGCAACAAGCAAATATGCAGGCAGTCCAGCGGCGTCCAGCATCCGATCCTAAGCGAGAGATGCAGTACATACTTTCGTAACAACGCCGGTCAAGCTCGTCATCCTGATGGTGCCATCAATCCTCCAGCTCACTTGCAGTGACTGTCGAGCATTCTTCGCTTCGGACTTAAAGCTGCTGCCCAGGTCCGACATCGAGATCCCGCAGTCACTGCTACGCTGTAGAACATGCCATTGATGAGCGAGACTCATGCTCTCCATTTCGAGTGTCTCTTGCATTGAATGTTGTTGTTTCAAGAGGCACAGCACATACATGCCGCGCTTGTACAGCCTCCTGCTGGCTGATCCCTACTGCATACCACACCGGTGAGTTGTTTCGACATGTTGTTTGCGTCCAGGCAGACGTGCATTGCATGTGCAGACCTGTTTCAGCACCGCCGCCTGGGCGCTAAAGGCATTGGCTGACACGAGGTCTCGAGCTGCCCACTTCCCACCTCCTGGTGCTGTTGCTTGTTGGTCATGTGCTCCATCGTTGAGCTCTATCTATCTTGAACCTGATACATCCCACTCTCCCATCACGCTGCGCCTACGCATGATACGAAACATCCCGGCCTACGATAGAGGCGATCATGCACGTCCTGCACTTTAGGCGCCGAAGTAGATAGCAGGAGATGCAAGTAACGTGTCAGCTGCATGCACGCGGGCCCCTCGTCCAGCATTCCAGCACTGCATGTGGGGATGTTGGGGTATGTGAGTTGGCATTGGGGCCGCATCAGCCTTCCACCACCATGGTCGCGTTGATCGTCTACCTCGCCCTTCGTTCGCTCTGACGCGGCTTATCAGCTGCGCCGTGCGGGAGGCAGCTTGTGATAAGCTCGGATGGGTTGTACCTCCACGTCGTACGGTGACCCGTCGCAAGCTTGAGGAGCTCCCTTGCGTATGCTGCGATTGTGTACGTCGTCGTTGTACATGACTCGCATGTGATTGTCGTTTCATCTGGATTAAGGTTATCTTATCGTCGCTGCACGGACACTGTGCCACGATTCCCCATCTACCTGTACATACATGGGTGATCTAGGAATAAACACGGCTGCATGTGATGTACTTGGAACTGGACCCCACTTCATGTATTGGAGCCTTGGTGTTCAAGTTACGGATGCATGTGGACGATTGATTCAGCCTCTGATTCAACCACGATTTGCTTGCCCTCGCTGTGAAGAAGTACCCTGAGACAGTAAATCACCTGAGACTGCCAATTCTAATGTTAGGATAAGTACATCTTGCTCAGATCATGCAAAGTGGAGGAATGATGTGGTGTAAATGGTAGCGTATCCCGTCATCACGATTCGACTTCATCAAGACACAGGATCTAAGAATTTCAATTCGTCCTTCGGTCAAACTCGAGAGACATGACATGGACTGTAGCATGTAACATCTAAACGTGAATGGAAGTGGGACGACGCAACTCAATCGATGAGCGCGAAAGCTTTACAAACTACATGTAGGTAGGTATGATGTACAGATCTTTACAACTGCCTCTCTCATGTAGCAGTAAATTTGTCCTATAACTGACAATAACTACATAGATAGGACGAAAGACATGGCATGATCACTGAAAGCGCAAGCTCTATAGAGAACAATGCCATGAATCGAAACGCCAATAACGAAATCCTACTCACTCCATCACCACAATATGAGTAGTACCACCACCACACCACGCCACCTCATCTCAAGAACACTCGCCTCCCTCTCGCTGGCCGCCGACGAAACCTCCAATCCTCTCACCAACGCCACCGCCCAGCAACGCAACATCCTGCTCACCCTGCACGTCCTTTTCCCCAACGAGCTGCTCCCCGCCCTCGACCTTCTGGACCGTGGTCTCGTCTCACGAATCCACCTTGCCGCCACTCGACCACCTCTCCCGGCCGCAGAAACATCAGCACCATCGCCTCCAGAAGACCAACCTCGCGGACATGGACCCACAGCGACGCCAGTGATCTACCAAGTCCGCTCCGCCCAAGCTCCAGCCCGCCATACAGCGGCGGCCTACTCCTTGCCGACCTACGAGGTCCGCTTACGCGCGTGGTCATGCTCATGTCCGGCCTTTGCGTTCGCGGCGTTTCCGGCCACGCCAGCGAGTCCCACGAGTGGCGAGCGGCCACGATCAATCTCTCCTACGAATGCTCAAAGTGCAGCAGCAGTGGGCGAAGACGACGAGGTGCGCAGTGAGATGGAATGTGGAGGACTTACCCGTGGCGACGACATGCCGGTGTGCAAGCACTTGCTCGCATGTATGCTGGTCGAGTGCGGTGGGGAGGGGTTTGCAGGGCTGGTGGTGGAGGAGAGGCAGAAGACGGTCGAGGAGGTGGCG
>PXOE01000169.1:0-127382 GCA_003012245.1 Microcyclospora tardicrescens | reverse complement strand
AGCTTGCGGTACTGTTTGGCGCGTTTGGCCCGCATGGTTGCGGTGTTGCTGGGAGGGCCTGTCTATAAGACGAGAGAACGTTGAAGGTCGATTGTGGCCGGAGGATGCTGAGATCTTTCTCGACATGGGTAAAGGTATGAACTTTTTTGTGGGGCGCTGTCACATGGTGCGGGCTCTGCCGATGGCTTTTCAGGCAGATCAGACACTGAACTCTATGCGCCTTTGGATCTCTATATACCTATATGGTAATAATTGGAAAGGACAGTGCATGCCTAAAGCAACCCCGCCACACACAATCGTTGTGACGAAGTTTGAGGCTTTGGGAGATCGGGCAATTTCCATGTTGGCGAAGATGAAGAGAGCAGTAAAGACATTGGCAACACAGTTATGGATAAAATCTCGATCAAGCACCATATCTAAGCCTCTTACGCCGTCGCATATACAAGAAGGTCTTTGCAGGAAGTATGATCCTATGGTGACCTTTCCCAAGACCCTTCTTACTGGTGCAGTAAATTAGTCTCACGACACAACAACCAATCCACCATCCGCGCGACAGTTTTTAAGGTGCTTTCCGTGCTTAAACAAGCTTTTAGGCTTTTTGCGGGGACTAATCGCCATCCTGCATTGCGACTGCACCTACACACAGGCCACCAAATCACGAGCCAACAATCAATTATCCCCTTCCGCCTGTATATCTTGTCCTTGGTCAAGTTTAGGAGACATTGGTTGCACAGCAGACGATAACGACTTTCGCAAAATCATTTTCTCTTCTCCAGTGTTATTTTGGCAGGCGTAATTGGAAACGGACATGCCGTAGCACGTGCCGATCTCCATGGTCAGCATGTCTGCTGAAGCAGACCAAGAGCGGGGAAAGGATGAAAATACGCACGAGCAGGGACCTATGATCAGTGCGAAAGAGGTTGTTCGGAAAGAGGAGAGCAAAACAGTCGCTACGAACGCGGAAGACTCCAATCCGGACGAGTTCGGACTACCTGTCATACCGCCTAGGAGACGGCAGTATTCTGAAGAGAAGGAGGATGAGGAGGAACCGCAGGACATTGGGACACATGCAGGAAAGGACGAGCCACTTGCGCGATCGAAGACGCAAGATACCTCCGTGGTAGCAGATTCTGAGGAGAAGAAACAGCATCAGGAAAACGAGTCGCAACCTAGCACGCGGAACGAAGAACGTCCCAAGACTCCCGAAGTGATTACGTTAGACGATGCAGCAGACAGAGTTCCGGAGTCTGCGAAGAGTCCCTCGACGCCAAAGAGTCCCAAAGCAACTAGAACAAAGTCGGGGTCTTTCGGCCACACTCGACGACAGTCATCTGTCACAGCACCCGTGTCTGAGTGGTCTCATCAGCAATTAGCCCCACCCGTGGAAACTCATGAAGAGATCGAAGAAGATGATGGTGACCAGTGGCAAGACATGCCGGCTTTGGCGACACATCGGATTTATGATGATTGGGGAAAGGTTCTTGCAAAGGAGTATGGCGAAGTTGATGACGAGACTGTCGCGTACGGAACTCTGGGAGGCGCAGGGAAAGGCTATACTCGAGTGCAGGTCGATGAAGACGCACAGTCTGCAACGAGCCTGGATGATACAACGGCATATCTTTTCAAGGACGGAGTGGCTAGCAACGCATTGGCTGACGAAGACGATGACGAGGAAAGTCGCGATGTGGCTTCACAAATGCGCACCACCAAGGAACTACTCACCGAAGGCCAGAGGATTGCTTACGTCGGTATTGTAAGGCTTGTGATCGTGGCAATGGTCAATGAGGTCGATGCATTGGACAAGACAAAGGGCGCGAAGAAAATGGTAGAGATGGTAGCTGAAGCGACACGCATGTGGGGACAGAAGACAATGGTCCAACTGTATAGCCATATGGAGGTCGATGCGCAGGAGCAAGTCATGGTAGAGCAGTTGGCTGACCATGGGGTACTTCCTTCCGATCTCACGCCGACCTTGATGCAGAACGCGCGAGTCAAGAATTCGAAAGCCGAAGCTCCAACCACCTCCGCGACTTCTTCGGCACGACATTCAACAAGTTCGCCTCGGCCATCCAGTGCGGTGGAGCATGGCGCATCGACGACTAGTCTAGCAGTGCCAGGAACTCCCAACGAACCCCCGCCAGCTTATGAAAAGCAAGCTGTAGATGACATGACCGTCAAAGACGCTTCGGAGCTTCTGGATGCTAAGAGTATCGATCTTGATCTGCGATGGACAGTTCTCTGCGATCTATTTCTGCTGTTGATTGCTGATGGCGTCTATGATGCCCGCTCTCGAACCTTACTTGAACGAGTCGGTGCCGCATTATCGGTAGAGTGGCAAGAGATCTGCCGCTTCGAAAAGCGAGTTACGGACGCACTGGAGATGCAGGAGCAAGCAGACAAGGAGAACTGGAATGAAGACGAACATATGAAGGAGCGAGAGAAGACCGCGCGGAATAGACGGCTAATGGTAATGGGTCTTTGCACCGTCGGCGGAGGTCTGGTAATTGGCCTCAGTGCCGGCATGCTAGCGCCTGTCATTGGTGCTGGCTTGGCTGCTGGTTTCACAGGTATCGGAATTGCTGGGACTGGTAGCTTTCTTGGTGGTACAGGTGCTGCAGCCTTGATCGGAACCACAGGCACTCTCATCGGTGGCAGGGTGGGCTTGAAAACAAGTTCGAGACGCATGGGAGCTGTCAAGACGTTCGAATATCGACCTCTATTCAACAACAAACGGGTCAACCTCATCGTGTCCGTCTCGGGTTGGATGACGGGTAAAGTTGACGACGTGCGTCTGCCTTTCAGTACTGTGGACCCTATCATGGGAGACATTTACTCGATCAATTGGGAGCCGGAGATGTTGCAAAGTACTGGTCAGACCATCCAGATTCTCGGAACCGAGGCTTTGACGCAGACCATTCAGCAGATTCTTGGCGCAACATTCCTGGCTACACTCATGGCCGGTCTCTCGCTACCTATTGTTCTGACGAAGCTGTCATACCTCATTGATAACCCATGGACGGTCTCACTTGCCCGCGCAGATGCAACTGGACTCATTCTCGCAGATTCTTTAATAGATCGCAACCTCGGAGTACGGCCGATCACGCTTGTCGGCTTTTCCTTAGGCTCCAGAGTCATTTTCTCGTGCCTCAGGGAGCTTGCTAGAAGAGGTGCGCTTGGATTGGTGCAGAATGTCTATATGTTTGGCTCACCTGTCGTGGTCAAAAAGGATGAGTGGACGCGTGCACGAACTGTCGTGTCAGGTCGCTTCGTAAATGGCTTCGCGACTAATGACTGGATCCTTGCTTATTTGTTCCGCGCCACGTCCGGCGGCATCATGCGCGTAGCGGGATTGAACACAGTACAAATACCCGGAATCGAGAATATCGATGTTACAGAACAAGTACCTGGACACATGGCCTACCGAGGTATGATGCCCGTGCTCCTACATGAAGCCGGCTGGGCGATGGAGAGCGTTGAGTTCTCGGAAATCGAGGATCCCGACCCTGAGAATCACGAAAAGCGACAACGAGAGCTCATTAATGAGATCGAAGAAGCACGGAGAGAAATGGAAGGCAAGTCAGAAAAGAAGGGGTTCAAATCGTTCTTCTCCCGCAAGAAAGCACCAGAGAAAAAGGCATGGGAGACTTACGATGAACGAAGTGTCAAAGTGCTTGATGGTAGCGACATGCAAGAGAGTGAGCGTGTAGCAGCGGAGAACGCCAACGTGCTTTTCGATGTCGATGCCATCAGGCGTGAAGCCGTCCAACTTGCGATGGAGGGAGGGGATCTTGACGAAATCAAATCGCATATGCAAATCCGAGAGATTCAGAGCACAATGCCCGCGCTGAAAGTCAGTCTACCGACCGATCATCAGCAAACCAATGGCACATCACGACCCACAACACTAGGTGGCGGCGGTCGTTCGGTGTCAATGAATGGTCTTCCTAAGGGCGAGGCTCATGACGAGCAAGCAGAACGCATTACCATGTCGTTCGAATTGCCCGAACGTACATCATCCTTTCACCCGCCGCAGTCTCCTGGAACGACATCGCCAGGCCCACAGTCTGGCACTCTTACACCACCTGCACATTCATGGTCGCAGCCACGATCACGACAAAATGGAGGTGTCAGCGATCGTCCCCCTGGGCAGCGAAGCCCGAGCCCAAGTCCCAGTCAATTATCGCCTCCGATTCAGGGTGTCCACAGTCCTCCAACCGTTGTTCGCGCTAATCCCTGGGATGAAGAGGACGAAATGTTCGGCAAAGAAAGGGAAGTCGGGCTATCGTTCGAATGAATCCTTGAAGAACTGGGCTCTTTCTCACGATCATTGTTATGTCTTTGCAAGCGTTCTCGCATCACTTCCGGAACGGCGTGTTGGGCATTCTCGCATCTGGACTCTAGGAGCTGAAGTAACGAGGGATTGGGCAACCACATGGCATTGTTGGACATGCAAATCGTGGGTATTGCAAAATTGCTGGCTTGCATTACGCCGTCGTTATCGGTATGATCTCTGTTTATTCTTCGTACATACATATTCGAAGTCATTCCACACTTAACCATGATGGTTTGTGTCAAAGTACCTAATGATTGCTATGATACACATACAGAGTCCGAAAGGTGCGGATTGCCCCCTGCTAGTTCCCGAGCACGTTAAAGGACGATTTTCTCATACAAAATTTGGCTCGATACTAGACATGGGGCAACCCGCACCTTTCGGACTCTGTACCTAGGTACGTATCCAAGCTCGACAGGGGGCACCGGTACTCACGCCATCCCGGCATGAACGCCACAACGCCGTGCAGCACATCCCTGACCAGCATGTGTCTGCTTGGAACCACGCACCGGACGTTCCACCATCGGCATCACCGAGGGCGGTTTGCTGTCACACACAGTTCGTACAGCCTGGGCAGTATACGACCAGCATGGATACACCTGCACCCATGGGTTCTACAACAAGTACCTTAATTCATAACATACCGGGCTCCATGTCTTCTACTCTATTCTTCACTTTCCCTTGCCGTATACTTGATAGGCACCACAAGAATTCCTTGCCTGAGTTGTTGTTATTCACATGGCGAACGTGAGTCACAAAAAGACCTACTTCCTTGCGCCTAACGACGACTATCCGCCAGGAGGCTCCATCCAATTAGGTAACATCGTCACGTCTCCCAACGCCGTCGCCGATCCGCTGAGTTGTCCATCGGCGGAGCAGAGAAATGACTTTGCCATCTTCCCGCCAATGTACAAGACCCATGTGGAATGGTCCAACGACAAAGCCCAGACGGGTAAATATGGACTCTTCACGAGCTTCCTGTCCAGCTTTATTGTTGGCATGGACGTAGGATTCAGGCAAACATCGGAGCTGTCTACTCATTACACCTTCGAACGAATGGAAACTGCCGAATTTCGACCCTCAGTAGCCTATCTTCAGGAGCAGATGGCCGCTCACGACGTGATCGCGTATCTGCGAACCCAGCGCTTCCGCAAATGTGTTTTCGTGGTGACGGCTGTCAAGACTGTGCATGGGGTCAAGGGCTCGTCAGGCATACGCAAGGGGACAGGCATGGATCTCAAGGCTGGAGTAAGCGGGGCTCTAATAGGAGTGCCGTTGACTATCGGGCCAGAAGTAGGATACAGCACAAGACGACGTGAAAAGCACTCCTTTCGCGGTGCGTCGGACTTCGTCTTCGCATTCCGGCTGCGGAAGGTCATTGTCACGGAAAAGGAGGTCAAGGACAAACCCTTCAACACAGGCGCCATGTATGGTGCGGACGAAGATCGTGAAGCAAAAAAATCGCTGCCTTTCGAGGTCAAGGGTATCGAGGAGCAAGATAGCACGGCAGAAGATCATGATCTGGGTTTTTATGGCGATGTCCTCGATGATGCCGATGAGGAGATCTGTATTTGTAGCCTCGTAAGTCAGGGTTGAGCAGGGGAGAATGCGGCATGTTCATTCAAGCAGCCAGGTATCTGCAGTGCCCAAAACATTGGAGAGCCGCCTTGCAGTCAACATTTACATTTCTAGTGTTGCTCGGCGCCATAATATGACTCCATTCCTGCACAACGCCGTTGCACAGCATCGGAAGCATTATAACGTGCCATCGATGATTCCTTCGATTGTGTTACCCACTAATCCATCCCGAGGACCCGCCCTTCTTGAAAGATTCTCGAGGGTCAAGAAACCGTATGGGGTGCCATTCCTGACCACGAGCAGTGTTTCCAGTATTTCGCGCATCTTGCCAAATGTTTTACACGAAGAGGCCCTGTCCAAGCCAAAACGCGCGCGGACGTACAGGAGCACGAATGCTGCAATTCCAGCTGCCACGGGGGCGGCGAACGAGGTTCCTGATTTGCGTTGGTCCGCAGACCTGACTGCTTCTCCAAGCGTCATGAAGTTTCGATCTTGTTCTACCACCTTTGGATTGAATCTGCTTGGCGTCCCGCCGCCATCGCAGCTGTAGATGGCGAAAACACCGGGCCATCGGGCGGGCACTGCGCGCTGAGCCACTATCCCTGCGTTCGAAGCCGCCGCGAACATGAGCACTTTAGCCGCGTTCGCCGAATGGATAGCGGTCTGGAGTACGTCGAACAGCCGCCCACGCTCATCCGGAAAGCCAAAGGACATGACTATGATGTCAACCTTCCAGTCCTTGACGGCATGGTCGATAGCCTGGGCTGCATCATCAGCACAATTCGATCGAGGTGAGATCAACAGAGGGTAATATACAGTACCTTTGCGAGTGTTGCAGGGTCGACTGTGGTCGCCTCCCGCTCGCTATTCTTGCATTCCGCGATACGAGCGATGTACAGCTCTGTATCCGGGGCAATGCTCTGGACAATACGCGCAACGTGAGTGCCGTGTCCTGTGTCGTCACGCGCTCCTTGAGCAACACCAGGTAAATCCACCCAGCTCAACACCTCTTTAACGGCCCTAGGATACCTGCTCAAAAAGCGCGGATCAACGCCCGTGTCTAATATGGCCACTTTGACCTTCATTTGCTCCATGCCCTTGTGAATCCAAGTGCTATAGATGTCGTACTGCCTATCAATGAACTCGTCGGCTGAAGTGCATCTAGATATCTATGTCAGTGGATTGTTACCTCGCATCGGCAGACTCGACAAACTTTTCTTTGGGCATCGCGCCGGACGGGGTGCTGTCTTGAAACGTGCCTATCGTAGTACCAGTGACAGAAAGTCGACTGGTCACAGTACGCATCAGGCTGCTTGGCGCTCTCCTTCGATAAGTATTTGATAATGGTGTTGGGTCAGGCTGTGGGCGTGGACGAAAGCAGCGCTTCCATAGAAGTACGGAGACCACTACTACAAGAGGTACACCCAGTCCGACACCAACACCGATTCCTGCTTTCGCCGCCGATGTCAACCTAGCTGACGTTGCAGCTGCAAGGATTGTGGGAGCTGAGACGCTCGAAGTATTGCTGGAGACAGATGATGATACTGGAGATGATGCTGTTGTTGTTATTGATGATGTCGATTCAAAAGACGTAAGCGTGCTTTGCGAAGAAAAACTGCCTTGCGAAGTAGGACTTCCTCCAGAAGTAAGCGTGCTCTGAGATGTAGGACTGCTTTGGATGCTCGAAAAGGATGACATGCTCGCGCAATCGTCAATACTCAAGGAGAGGATTTCAAGGCCGCCGAGAGTAGCACATGTCGCGCTTCTCGCCGGTTCTGGGTCAGCTGTACATGCTGAGTCGCTGTATATGGTGACTGAGAGCGCAGTTCAGCATCGTGAGCAAGTCCTCTAAGTCCTAGGACGACACCCACTTGTACATCCATTCGCCAGCGTAAGTACTGATACTCCAAATAATGTGCTTGGGAAGCTATTGATGCAACCGCTACCGTCAGGTGCGCCAGGATTCCATAGTTGTGGATCTGAAGCGTCGCAGGTGGTGTCGGAGTAGAGGAAGATTGTGGTATCGATCTGTGCGGACATAGTCTCGCGGTATAGGAGCTACTTGGATGAGTATACATGGTTGTAGCGGGCACTCCTAGGCCTTTGTATGAATCTGACACGGTCACGTCTGTACGAGCTCGAGCGAAATCGTACAGCTCGTTCACGTCCTTCACGGTATGTTTGGGTGCCAACGCAGGGATGTGCGCGCACACCGGCCACCTTAGTCGTTGCATTCGACTTAGGACGACTGCTAGCGGAGCGCCTTCGCCGCTAAGCTGGGGTGCCATGTTCTAGCAGAGTACAGCCTCGTGCACATCTGTACTTGCAAGTATAGACCACTCCAGGCTACAGCCACATGCAGACCCATGTGAAAGTGTACAAAGTGGCGGGACCAGGCTGAAGCTGAGCGTCACATTGTTTGGGAGGACAGCTGAGTACGTAGTCTTTCTGAAAGGTGCTAAAGATTGAAGCAATAAACATTCATGATGACTGGTTATTGCGACACGGCTGAAACTACTGAGAAGTTGTCACTTCGGCCACGTTGGGCTCGGCCGTCTTGGTCTCGACGTCGTTGATTTTGCCCTCTTCGCCATCTTCATTCTGTGCTTCGCTTGATGGAGTCGTAGGTGTCTCACCTTTCCAGACGAATGGCGTTCCGCCGAAGTTCGTTTCAACCTCTACTGGAGTGTGACTCGCTATGATGGGGAATAATCGACCACGGACGTCCTTGAAGAAGTTATCCGTGTCCAGTTTCTCACCATTGCGTGTGAACCACATCGTGCCTGTGTCGAAGTCTACTCCACAACCAACCGTACAGCCGTGATCATATCGTCGATCGTCATTGGGTTGAAATCGACCATCACTGGCGGCGAACGCGTCATCGTCACCATGATAGGCCCAGGACTGTGCATGTGGCGCTCGATCTACTGGCAGCCAGCCGGCGAACTCGATCGCTGGGGCAGGGTGCGTGCTGAAGCCGATGGCTACACTCGGCCATATGCTTCCAGCGAACGCATTCTCGCCAAGGACCGTGAGCTCGTAGTAAAACTTCTTGTGGCCAGCCGGTAACGGAAGGTCCGTGGTGACACAATTTTGCTTTTCCCGAGACTTGAAATTGACCTTGAGATTCCCAGCACTCACTTCAATATTGGACGCATTAGTCTCCCATCGCAACGGGCTGGCGTCCACCTGAGCGAGGAAGTCTTCTGCTTGGGAATGGCCCCATCGTTGTGCCAGCATAAGCGGAGTCCAACCATACCGATCAGGCCGATTCAGAACAGCTTTCAAAGTGTGCAGCTTTTCGAGGATTGGTCGACTGCCATTCGCCGCTGCGGCAGATAGAAGTTCAGCGTCATTCATGGCAGCATCAGGTGTCCTGTCGATGAGTAAAGATATAATGACTTCGAAGTCTTCCTGTGCAGATAGGACCCATTGGCTGCACGCGAGTTGCAGGGCAGTGTCGTTGTTCTTGTCCGGAAGACTTGCATCGATACACTTTTCCGCGAGTAACAGACGTACGACTTCCGCCTCACCACGGAACGCGGCATAGTGAAGAGCCGTCCAACCCTTGCGAACATCTGCTTTATTCACCGCTGCCGCAACCTCTGGACTTGGATCCTCCCCAACAAGTTCCAGGATCCTCTGGACCACCTTCAAGAAGCCATTTCCGGCAGCTTGTCGTAGCGGTGTTCGTTCTCGTTTGGTAGGTTTGTTGATCTCAATCACAGTAGCTCCATCAGCTTTACACATTTGATCTAGGATCATTTCTGCAGTCTCGGCGCTGTTGCCTAGGCAGGCAAAGAAGAAAGGTGTTCTGTCATGGCCGTCAAACACACTCAGGTTGGCGTTATACTTCAACAGCAGCTCAATACATCCTGTGTGACCACTCCATGCTGCTTGATGCAAAGCTGTTCGTCCGTATTTATCCGGATCATCGACGTCTTTCACAAGCGGCAAGATGATCTCCATGACGCCAATGTCTCCCCATAGACTTGCGTCCTGTAATGGTCTCTTTGACGCTGTATCCTCTGCATTGACCGTTGCGCCCTTCTCGAGGAAGGCTCTGAGAAGGTCGTATGGAACCTCCCGACGTTGGAGAAGATTCTGTAGGGGCGTTTCTTTATCCCTCTGGTGTTGCGCATCGATGTCTGGCCACTCGTTGGGATCTTCTCCACTGAATAGTAATTCGAACGTCTCCGTCTTACTCGACCCTTGCGCGAAATAGTGCAGTACAGACATGCCGTTGTATCGATCAATTGTGCGTCTCTTGGCATTGTGTTGAAGGAAAAGCTTGACGATCTCAGGTTCTGGGTCGTCCCAGAACAACGAGTGAAAAGCCGGCATGCGTGTGTCAGTATCCTCGTTAGGATCGGCTCCGTTCTCGAGAAGCGCTTGTAATGTAGGCAGACTAGGCTCGCCGCGCATAGCAGCTTGAAGCGGAGTTCGGTTCGCGCTCTTCCCATGAATATCGCAACCACGAGCGATCAGATGCTCTATCCAGCTTGTCAAGTCGAGGTACGAAGCGAGGTTGAGTGGTAGCCACGGTTCCTGTTCGTAGGGCTCGCCTCGGTCGGGATCCATCTGGTTGTGTATGAAGATGATGGATTGACATTTCGCGAATTGTTTTGGACGTTCGAATGCCAACTGATCAAGAAGCGCCAACAGAGTCTGCCAGCGCTCTTCCGTCTGTTTCTCTTCACGAGTCCATAGACTTTCGGCCTTGCGAATGTGATAATGCCAGAAGCTCATCTCATATCGGAACAGACGCTCGAGGTAACCATTCTCGGAATCATCCACAACGTCATTCTCGTTGGAGGTAGTCTTGCGCCTGAAGTTGAAGTCTCCACGGTCCTCTTCGTCCATGGAGTCGTCAGTGTCATAACCTGCTTCATCCGACTGTTCATTGGTCACGTCAAGATTGTTCGCAGGAGGTTCAGCAAGATCGATCGTTTCGGGTGGGTGAGTTTCCAACTCGGATGAGTCTTGCTCAGTAACTGACGGTTGCTCGGACACTGGAGGCTCGCCAGTTGCCGCCGTTTCAGCCCCGTCAGTTTGCTCAGAACCATGATTGTCATCACCAGCAGGCTCTGATTCGTCTGACTCTACGACTTCACGTTCCGGCCAATCGTAGTAACGCTCCCAGAATACCGGATTGTTGATGTGGCGCAAGCATGCTATCGCCATGTCAAGATGACCATCTTTTTCAGTGAAAGATAAATGGTGTACAGCGTGGATCTTGCCGTTACAGTTAGAACAGAGCACATCGGAATCTGGTACCTTCTCAACCTCTTCCTTTCCTTCTCGAATACAGAACTGCCGGACTTGCGAAGGGTTCTTCAGCTCCACCCACATCTCAGAGTCCCGAAAATGCCTGTTCTCGAACACTTCAAGGAATGGTTCGCCTGCGGCTTTCAGCTGCGAGACTTGGAGCTCAGATGCGAGCTGGTACCAGCTTTTTTGGTCTCTTGCAAGCTCCATTTGTGCCTCGGTCGGCTCGCTCAGAAATGTCCCGCTGTATGTCTCCATTACCTCGATCACTCTAAGAGGCCGAGCAGCAAATAGTGACCATGAGAGGGCACTACGGAGCAGCTCCAAGTAGTTGGATGCTTTACCGCTCAGAGCACGGTCGTATGCTTCATTCATTCCCTCGGGCAGATCTTTTAGTCGGATTGATAGAGAACCCTACCAGGGTTCTCTCAGAAAAGGTACGGCGATATCCACCAGGTACTTGTATAGGGGACCAGTCTGTCGCAGGATTGTCTCCCGAGCTTCTTCTTTGTCACTCTCGCTCAAAGATGTGATCCTGTCTAATTCCAAATTCAGGTGAAGCCTGATATCCTCACGGTTGAAATCGTCGACATCTATCACAGCTCCTGTAGTTCTCATGCGCTCATAGAACCTGGAACCACCTGCAGCGCGAAACCCAGCCAAGACCCGAACGTGGCTGCTCTCATCATCTTTCGGAGTCGGCCTGAGCAGATCTTCAACAAGCATTTCGTAAAGACGATCTTGGTCGTTCTCGGTCATGCAATCCAGCGCATCCAAGACAATTATGACCTGCTTGTCGAGTTCGGCAGACAGCCGTACAAGCGCTTCGGACAAATCAGGCAGGGTGTCGTCTGGCTTCGTTCCTTTGGTAATTTTTGATGCCCCATCCTGCTTAGGATTGGTAAAAATCTTGTTGCATGCCTCCAATAAAGCGGGTTTCGATTCATCCATGGCGGCAAGTTCGTACAGCTGAAATATGAGTGTGTTGCTGATGCGCGTCAAGCTGCTTGGAGAATCTTTGCCAATTTCTCCGCTACTGCCCATATCACATGTGAGGTACAGGACAACACACGATGAGTGGTCCACTTTCTCATCGATATCGACGACGGCAGACGCAAGTACGATAGACTTCCCTGCACCCTGGCTGCCAGTGACACATAGCACACTATTATGGGTGTCAGAAAACCAATCAATGTAGGCGGAATGCTCCTGTAACCAGGTGCAAGTGCCATCCAGTTTGGCGTCAAGAGCTTCAAACATTGGTGTACTAGTATTCTCAAGTGGTCTCAGCTTTGTTTTATTCTTCTCGAATTCTTGCAAGGCCCAATCCCATCTCGTCCTTGGTTTGGTTGCTGCTTTGATCTCGTTGAGAGTTTTCTGAACGTCCGACTGCATCTCGAGTTGTGCGTGGTAGAATTCTTCAGAGCTTTGCTGAAAGGATTTGAGACCATCGACGTTCTGTTTGACCACGTCTTGGACATCTCCGAACTGCTGAAAAGTCTTCTCCTTGAAAGCAGCATCACTGGCCTCGATGACCTTGGCTTTGCGCGATCGCATCTCGTTCTGCTTCGCTTGAAACTTCGGCGCCTCGGCGTTGAAGAAGTCCTTGAAGCCATGTCGAAGCTTCGCCCATCCACTTCCTGAAAGATGTCGTTGGACGTGGAACGCAAAGTCAAGCATGGCCGCGTAAGTGTTGGAGATCTCCGAAAAGAGCTTCTTCAGCATGTCGGAGTCGCGAAATCCTGGTTTCGACCTTTCATCAAACATACGGTCGTAGTGTCTGATTGTAACCATCATCTCAGTGATATCGGCCAGACCCGCGCCGAATAGTGAATAGAGCGCGTAGTTGTTTTGTATCGCAGTCAATGCCAGACTGACCGCGAACCAGGCAACACCTACACTCTCCGGAGCTTTTTTCATCACGAAGTCACCAACGTTGATGAAGTTCTGAATGTTACCAAGGATCGTCTTGATCATGGTCTTTTCGATCTTGACTTTGCCGCCGATATCCTTGTCGCCATATTTTTTGCCAGCGTCGTCGGAGAGGGCACTCGCACTCTCCTTCGCGGCCTCGGCCGAGCCATTGCCCTTGAGGAACGCATCGAAGGCCTTCTGTTCTTTGGAATCTCGTATCTTCCCTTTGACGTTGTTTACGAAAATGTCGAACCCAGCATTGTAGAGACTTGGTTGGGACATGCTGAAGTCCAACACGACGTTGCGGGCCACTGCAGAACGTTGCGTGCGACACACAAGGCTCAGCTAGGCTCTATATACCTTGCATATGGACAACTAGTTCTCCTCAGTTGAAGATCCAGCCGAGCCATTGCGGCTGAACTGCATCTTCTCCTTAGACGGGTGATATGAACGCCACTTTGGGGCCAATTCCTTTAGCAGGGGCTGGACCCCTAGTGTCATCTCGAAGGCCATGAGGGAATGCCACGAGCTAAGATAGCACTGCGTAAAACGACTGTTGCAAACATTCGCCAGTTCTCGCTAAATGCTCAAAGTGGGCAACGGCGTCGTTGCTGTGCGAGATCATTGCGATTGTGAAGGATTGAGGCGTCGCCAACCTACTGCAGATCGCGCGACCGATTCTCCACCCCCACAAATTCATTTTGATTAGGCCTAAAACATACAATACCTGCTCAGCTTAGGGTTGAGCCGCTGGGTTATTTACACATGGCAGATATACGACCTAATGGACGTCTTCGAGTCCTTGAATCAATATAAGGTCAACTCTGTAGCTACAAATCAGCAAGGCCTTTGAGTGCTTGTGCCCTAACAAGTTATCGCTGAACTACCCCAGGGTTGTTGCCTGTACGTAAGCCAGATTCCTGTTCGCACGAACGATTTTGAGCTTGCAACTATCAACACTTCTGTCAGTTATATATCAGTACCTTGCTGTCCTTCCAACACCTGCGAGGCGCAAACATATTGTTGAGTTTCTGTGCATTATACAGCAACGAGTTTAAGCACATATCTCGAGTGGGTCCCTTCTCCATTCTTTTTGACGACTGTATTTGGAGCCTGTGCAATCAAGCACGTCTACTGCGCAGGACTCATAGCGGTATCAAGCTCCTAGCTCTTACCTGCTTCCTAAACCTTTCTACGTGACCACTCATCCGCCGTTGAGCTGATGCATTAACATGTCAGATCTTCTACGGAAAAGTGTCAATACCACAGCCACAGCTCCAGAATCAGTAATTCGACCCAAACCACAACCTATCACAACATCCGATTTGGATGAGCACTCATCGTCCGACTCATCCGCGAGTTCGGCGGCAAGTATCAACACTATACGGCCTTCTTCCCGTGAACAGGTCCCTGGCTCGTCACATTGGGCCAATTACTTCGCTCAGGAGTTCTGGTTAGAACAAGAAACCGAAACAAAGCGTGCTCGCTATCACGTCTACCTCACTGCTCCACCCGACCCCAAGAAAGGGCCGTTATTCGTCTGCCACCATGGAGCTGGATCAACAGGCATGTCATTTGCGCTCTTCACTCAAAGTCTTCTCCGCAAACTCCCTGAAGCTGGCGTCCTCAGCATCGATGCTCGCGCTCATGGATCAGAAGTCCTCGATCCTAAGACTGGCCTCCCAAGCGAAGATTTTACCCTCGCCACTCTTTCCACGGACCTCAAGGACACGATTAGCCTTACTCAAGCTCGCTTGGGCTGGCCCACTCTTCCACCAACAATCCTTGTTGGGCATAGCTTAGGGGCTGCGGTTGTCACCGACGTAGCCTCTGCCGGTGCTCTTGGCCGTCAGCTTCTGGGATACGTCGCCATCGACGTCGTAGAAGGCTCGGCCATGGAAGCACTAGGTGCGATGCGAAGCTTTCTTTCTAAGCGTCCAAGCACATTCTCCTCTGTAGATGATGCTGTAACATGGCATCTGCGGACACGCGCGCTACGCCACCCCGCCAGTGCGAATGCCAGTGTGCCCAGCCTACTCAAAGAAGTACCGGCAAACGACGAAGAAGCATCACCCAGCTTCACGTGGAAAACCGACTTAGCGACCACTGAGGCTTTCTGGTCAACGTGGTTCACTGGCATGTCGAGCAAATTCCTCAATGCACCGTACGGCGCCGCAAAGCTTCTCATCCTCGCAGGTACAAAGCAGCTGGATCGCGAGCTCATGATCGGGCAGATGCAGGGCAAGTTCCAGCTGGCGGTGGTGCCGGAGGCGGGCCATTTCGTGCACGAGGATGTGCCAGAGAAGACTGCCGGGCTGGTCACGGAGTTCTTCCGACGAAACGATCGTAGTGCGCTAGTACTGCCAATGAAAGTCGATGAGATGGTGAGGTTGGGAAGAAAGGTATAAGAGAATTTGAATTACATAGATGATGAGACAGGTGATTGATGGGAAGAACTGGTGATTGCAGACGACCGTGTCTGCGATACGATCGGCTACCATGCTATAGTCCCAGGAGCAGTAGAAGATAGATCACATCGTCGAGTGGTACTACCATATTCATTCCAAGCAGCACTTTGTGAACCAAACTAAGCTACCCACTTCACCAGGCCAACGTACAACATCATACATATCTTCACCGAATCCGCGACAACTCAGTTTCGACTTATGTATCACAGTTTACAGGGGACCCCTAAGGTTCAAGACCGTTGAGGATGAGCGATATTACCCACTGGTGGTTGGTACGATGCTATAGACTCGCAGATCCCTGTAGCGAGGGATCATGAGATATTGCCCTCTGTAGGCTTGGGAGCAGTGGCCTTGTCGTGTGGCTTTCTAGAGTCTCTGACATGGATTTTCCTTTCGGACTATTCTCCGACCGTGCGAAGAGCAAAGTGTTGTTGATCGATCGATGTCCAGATGGAGCTTGGGCGGATGTAGTTAAAGTGTCGATAAGGTGATGAGTCAGATGACCGACACCAGCCACCAACAGCCAAGCTCCAGCTAGCGCCACACTGACGTCTGCCACCTTCATGTGAGCAGGTAACAGGCATCATCGCGCCAATCTTTCCACCTGCCTAGACCACTACCGCCCACCTACTCTTCCAACATCGTCGAGACAAGACTCTGCTCATGGTCATGTCCAGTCTGTGGGGATCCAAGAAGAACAACGACAACGACACTCCCTCCGCTGAAGACCCTCAGCACCAGAACGGCGACATGGCCCACGATGCTGAAGAGCATGGCAGACAGCCTACCGAAAGAGATCGCTTGCTGCCAGACAGGCGTCCACCGCCTGCAGAAGGCTACCTGGACCCAGATGACCCAGCAGTAAGTCTATCCATAGCTGTAATATTGTCGACTTGTCGAGAAAGAGAGTGGTGGGAAGTGGGGAACTGGCTGTCGACCAGGCCGAGCAGTTATCCGGATAACAGAGCAGAGTCACTGACAACAAACCTAGGTTTCGCCCTACAACCTCTGGACCGTAAGAGCCCTCCGCTTCTTCACCGTCGCCTTCGCCGCCCTCACGTTCTTTTGGTGGGTTCTGCTCCTCGTCAGCATCTTCGTCTCTCCTCCTGGTCTCCACACTCGCGGTTCCGGCTTCTTCGACTTCTCATACACTACTTTGACTCTCGGATTGCTCCTGCTTTCCTTAATATTCTTCTCCGCTCCGAGCACAGCTATCCGAGTCTGTCAAGGCATTATAGGCGTACTGCTACTCGTTGACTTGATCATCATCGTTAGCGTCGCTCGCGTACGTGCTGAGGAGGGTCCTCCCGGTATTGCCAGTGTTACTTGGGCTGTTTTGATGGCAGCATGGTGTATCATGCTGGATAGAGTGGTCGCATGGGGGAAGCGTGAAGAGGAGGAACGTCTGACCGGCAGGCCAGAGACTCGTCGCACGCTGAAAGAGTGGTTGGCTATTCTCGTGGCGACCGTCGTTTTGGTTGTGTACATCGTGATTGTCATTCTCATGACTGCGACGTTGGTCCTCCGCAGCCGCGACGTTACCCTCGAGATGGACGGTGAACGCGTCTTTGTGGACGGCGGCAAATACGAAGTACACATTGCCTGTGTTGGTGAAGCGAAACAAGACAAGCACGGAAATGCGACAGTGCCGACTGTGTTGCTCGAGGCTGGCGAGGACCCTCTAGAGTATGATCTGGAGCACTGGGCATATGCGGCTTACCAGAACGGCACCATCGATCGCTACTGCTACTGGGACCGTCCAGGCTATGCTTGGTCCGACAACGCACCATCTCCTCACAGTGCAGGCATGTCGTCGGACAACCTTGGAGAGGCTCTTGCTACCATTGGCGAAGAGGGTCCTTTCGTCCTCGTATCCGCTGGATATGGTAGCATTGTGTCTCGCATCTTCAGCGCCCGCAACTACCGTCGTGTCGTTGGCATCATGATGATCGACCCTCTCCACGAAGACTTACTGCACAAGATCGGTAGCCCGAGCCGTGGATTCATCCTGTGGGCCTGGGGTATCCTCAGTCCACTTGGTCTCTCACGCGTTCCCGGTGCTCTGTTCTATGGACGTACGCGGGAGGATCGTGTCTTCGGCAGAGAAGCGTACACTGGCGGCAAATTCATCAAGGCTCAGCTTCAAGAAAACCTAGTCGCCGACTCTTTGACCAAGAGCGAGGTCGCCTCCGCACGCACTATCCAGGCCGTAGACACTCCGCTTGTGATCGTGAGCTCCGGTGTCCATGTTCGTGGAAACCAGGAGTGGGAGCGCAAGCAAGAAGACCTGACCAAGATTACTGGCAAGTTGCTCAGCTGGGATGTCGTCAAGAAGGCACCGCACAAGGTCTGGGAGACGTATGATGGTCGTACCGTCATGGAGAAGAGGCTCGGCCAGCTTGTCAAGGATGCGAAACTTCTTGTACAGACCCGTCTGGACGAGCGGGAGTAGGTCTATGGAGAGTAGTGTGCGGCCCGGTCAACGGCTAGGTAACGACGGTATGGTAATTTGGGAGGTCGACATGTTTCATATGAAAGTAGATGTATATAACTGGCAAATACATTCATAATTCGCATTGTTGCCGACGTAGAGATTCTCCTGTACTCTCAGCCGACATTCACTCCATCAGCGTGAAGCTTAGGTTGGCTTATAGTCTACCATAACCGAAATAGTTCCCACAACCACTTCTATATGAGATAATACCGAGATAGTACAGCACTTCCCTCAATGCGACTCATATAACGACCGAAACAACGAGTCCCGCGCCATCAACGCCCCAGGCTCGTCAAACTCCACCAGCTCCCCAGCTTTCAAAACTGCCACCCGATTAAAGTCGAGAATCGTGTCCAACCGATGCGCGACGGCGATGATAGTGCGACCGCCAAACTCCCGCCGGATCAAGTCCTGCATCAACGCATCTGTCTTGAGATCAACGCTGGAGCTGACCTCGTCCAGCACCACGACACGGCTCGGGTGTAGCATCGCGCGCGCCAGGCAGAACAGCTGCCGCTGGCCGGCGGAGAACATCTCCATGTCCACGGGGGCGTTGAGGCCGCCGCGACGAGCGACGATTGACCAGAGGCCGACTTTCTGCAGCGTCTGCTGCCGCACGGCGTCGGTGGCGTGGGCGAACGGGTCGAGGTTCTCGCGGATGCTGCCTTTGGACCAGAGGAAGGGATCTTGGGGAATGGCGTTGAGGCGGAGGCGGAGCTCTTGGCGCGGAAGGCGGGAGATGTCGAGGCCGTCGATCGTAATGCTGCCGGCGCTGAGGTCGAGGAGGCGGAACAAGGCGGCGACGAGGGAGCTTTTGCCGCTGCCGCTGGGCCCGCAGAGGCCGATTTTCTGGCCGGGCCGGATATGTAGAGTCAGGTTCTTGAGAACTGGGGTGTGGGCGTTGTAGCTGGCGGAAAGGTCTGTGATCTTCACATCGCCTTGGCTTGGCCAGATGTTTTCTGGAGCAAGGATGGTGTTTTCGCTTGGGAGGTTCTCTGAGACTGTGTCTGTGGAGAACGTTTGACAGCGAGATACGGCACCCATCGAAGTCTCTAGTGTTGTCCATGCTTTGATCAGCTGAGTGAGTGAAACGTTGAAGCCGTTGATGTTGACCAGTGCCACAGCGGCCAACGCTGGGCTGATATCGCCACGCAACGTGGTGAACAAAACCATGAGGAGGACCACCAAACCGGCTACGGTCAGGTCCAGCACTAATCCGAGCCATCGTTGGATGGCATATAGAAGGTAGAATGGCTTCTGAGACATATCCGTCAGACGTGCATTCGTTGCTATAAAGTCCTCCACCCAGCCGAACGCTCGGATGGTTACCAGACCATCAAGAGTCTCCACGAAGTGTGAGTACAGAGGAGCTTTGGCCTCGAGGTCAAGAAGACGCAGTTGTCGGGAAGTGCGGAGGTAGAATTTCTGAATGAGATACATCACGCACAGGACGAACGGCAGGCTGACGGCAAAGTAGCCAACCGATAAGCTGATGAAGATTGCTTGCACCGAGCAGAGAAGTATCTGCGCGAACAGTTCCAGATAGCTCGGTGGAAGCTCGACGTCGACCAAGTTCATGTCTTGGCTGAATCTATTGAGGGTATCACCCATGTCGGTGGTGGTGAAGAAGGAAAGGGGTGCTGCTATCACTGTATCAAGGATGCTTGAATGTAGCCCCTGTGAAGCTGATGGTGCCATGACGAGAAAGACTAGATATCCGGTGAAAGCTAATGCAACAAGGGCGAGAGTTTCGAAAAGCAGATAGATGGCAATGTAGAAGCCATTGACGCTGTTTCCATGCTTCTCAATAGCGGCAGTCCAGAGCGAGATCCAGACGTCTGGATTATCAGTCAGTAGCTGATTGAATACAATCACTGTGTTTCGGAAGATCAGACTCACCAGGCATCCGCACAAGCACAGCAAAAGCTGTAAGGCCACCTAAAAAACAAGCTGTGGTGAGCCAGCCACATGCTTCGAAGTAGGCTTTATAAGTTCGCCAATCACCAGTCATACGGGTCGAGTCGTCAGTAGGCCCTGCTGTCACGTTCTCTGGAAGTACGTTCTTTGCCATACGTTTGGACACAACAGACTCTGTAGGCCTATTCGTCATATCTTCTCCAGCATCAATTCGCGCGGTCGGAGAGGGAACCAGTGTACCGTGCTCGAGAAGAAGCGAGAAGGAACCTTGCTCACTGACCCTGCCCTGCGAGTTCAAGACTATGATGTGGTCTGCAGAAGCTAGACGATGGACCGCATGAGTGGATAGAATCACAGTCATGTCATTCTTGCGTATGAGGCCATTTCTTCCCAGCAAGCGAGTGAATATTTTCTCTTCGGTAGTCGCATCCAGGCCACTGAAACAATCGTCCAAGATGAGCAGTGCCCTTTTCGAGTATACAGCTCGTGCCAATGCCTGTAGAAGAAGCGACAAGTCAGAATGGTGTACCTATTAGGAAAAGGCGTAGACTCACAATGCGCTGTCTCTGACCCCCAGATAAAGTTATGCCAGCAGAGCCGACTCTCGTAAGATCGCCCTTGGGAAGCCGGGACAGATCATCCTGCAAGCAGCATGCGTAGAGAACGGCTTGGTACCATTGTTCGTCATGCGTAGACACTCCTTTGACATTGCTCTGTATGGTTCCTTGTTGTACCCAGGACGTTTGGTCAACGAAACCAATATTCCGTGTCCGACTGTGGACGACACCTGTTGAGAATGGCGTTTCCTTCAGCAGACCTTTCAGCAGAGTCGACTTTCCGCATCCAACAGGACCTATGACAAAGGTAAGAGTATGCTTGGTAATATCAAACGTAGCGTCATTGATCACTGGTGTGGATGCCAGCCAGCCAAATGAGGCACCCTCCACTTTCAGTGCAATGTTCGGATCCACGGTCCATAAGTTGGAAAGCTCGACCTCATTCGAAGGATGTTGAGATACTAAACTACTCTCCGAATGATTGCTGTCCTGTGTTCGTGTATTCATAAAGTCCTGAACTCGCTCAAGACATCCAATAGCCGAAAGGATGGTAGGGCAATTCTGAATGGTCTCACCCAGTGCTACTGTCATCAGCGTCACAATGTTGAGGGCAGAGTAAGCACTCGCAACGTCTAAGGTCTTGCCAGTACTCGCACTGATTGCCGCATAGACGGCGAATGTCACCCCAGGCGCGAGTACTTCAGATCCTTTGCCAAAGACCAGCCTCAGCGTGCTGATACGACGGAATCGTAAAGATATGCGAATCTCTTGCTTTCGAAGTGTCTCGATCAGATTATGCATTACTGTACTCAGACCAAGTAGCTTTACTGCCTTCATGCCTCCGAGCATCTTTGAAGTAGTATCTATGCGTGTTTGGATATGGCTTACCCAAAGACGTTGTGCTGTCGCAGCATACCGGATTGCGATCGTCATGACGGTCGAAGCACATAAGATCGATAATAGAATTGGACCGACCGCGGCCAGACCAAGCTTTCTATACAAAAGATAGAACCCGATCGCAGCATCGAGTGGACTCGCCCAAAGCCCGTGTAGGTACTGGAGTCCTGAGCAAATTCGTTCCACGTCAGTTGACATGATCGTCACTGCGGCAGATTCGTCGACGGAAGCCAGATTGAGGTCTACCGTGTGACGATAGATGGACGAGAGCAGGGCTGCACGTGCTAGAGTGACCATTCGATATGTCTGGTGCATGTATGCTGCATTAGCAATGGCGTGCCCAACAAAATCTAACCCGTAAGCGGCTGTTAACGCCCAGCCGACTCTGGAAGAACTGTAGGTGTCCGCGTCTGACAGGAATTTGACTGTGGCAGTGAGCAGGAAAGGCTGCATGTACTGGAAGAATGATGCACATAGCCGTGGGAAAATAGCTTTAGCTAGTGGCAGCTTGAGCGTCCAGAGAAATGACCTTAGAAAAGCGTTTCGGTCTAGCTTGTGTGGCTTTCTTGCCCAGTTATTGAGCAACGCTTGTTGAATTTTCTTCTGCCGCATGCTAACATCCAATCCATCCAGCCCATCGTTCGTGAGTACTTTCTTCGAGCCGTTCAGCATCAGTGGTTGCAGCCACCAGAACATACCTCGACTGTAAACGCTACTAGTTGACTCTGGCGGGTAGTCGCCGTATCCAGGAAGCAAGACATGTCGCTTTTCAACTGCCTCGAATATGAGCAAAATCCCCTTGAAGACCACTAAGATGGAAGATACTATGGCAAGTGGCAACTCGTCACCACGCATCCATATCGTCCGTAGTCTTGCAGCATCCATGGGCAAGGTCAGAAGCAGATACAAATTAATCATCGACGACGGTCGTACCGAGCGGAAATGTTCCAGGGGCGACAGGACACAAATTGCAAACCCATCCGCAACCGCAAGACTGGCAGCGGCCACGGATGCTTTAGAGTGGTGCACATCAGGTGCTGCTACCAAAGCGAGACAAGTGACCTGTAGAATTGCAAAGACCACCAGAGCAACCTAGAAGATTTGCGTGAATGCCAATCTCACAACTGGAGTACAGGTGCACGTACTGTCTTGCTGGGGAAGAGACGCGATCTCGACACCTTCCGTGGCTTATGTCGCAGCTTCCAGACTCTGAATCCGCCAGCACCGAGGAATAAGGCGGATGGGAGGATAGCGAGGATGCTGTCTTCGAACAACGATGTGAAGTCGAAGTGTTGCGCGAGGAATGGTCCAAACGCTTGATCTGCTGTTGTCGCCATGGTCGGTGACGAGCAACTTTTCCAACTGCTGTCGTTGCCATGCTTGATACTTATATCATCTGGATATCTTTAATCAAGCGTCCCAATCAGGAAAAGTTTACGAGCATCGCCCAAACAGGCAATTATTACGATCCAGAAACAGCGTGGAAGCGCTTCGTAGCCAATGAGATGACGTTCTGAGCACTTCAATGCATGGCGCCTTGAATGCACGTAGTCCGTTATCTGTGTCAGCGAACGACATCAACATGCGAGAATGATGCCAGTGATACCGCCAACCGTAAATATAACCATATCCGGTTACAGAAGGGTGTACTATGGTCATCCGGCATGTATGCAAGCACCAAGCTTAACAGTGAACTCACGACCATCTATTTGGCGTGGAATAGCATGTCAGCTCTTGACTCGCACATTCTCGTTTAATTCACTTTACCCGTCATTCTTGTCCTGTGAGTCATGGAGAGTATTTGCGGACATCCCTCGAATAAGCTCAATTCGACGACTGGTATCATACCCCAGCTCTCTTTCGATATTATCGAGCAAAGTCCACGCGCGAAATTTCCTTTCAACTTCGCTGACATATTTCCCAGCTGATGCGGCTTTGTCAATCATTTTCATCAAGATCAGTGTTCCAGATATGCAACTTACCAAACAGGACCGGCAACGTAGAGAAGCAACGCACACTTGCCGGGATGTCTGATACCCCAATAGAAAGTATCGATGTTGCATGTTCCTGCATCTGCCGAGAATGAGTGAAGTGTGAAAAGGGCGTACTACCGACATACCTTACCATACTATGAGCCGAAGCAGAATCAGACATTCTAGAGGTGCCGAGCAAGAGGAGAGAAAGCAGATGATACCACATCATTGCAGAGGCTACCTGCAATCAGCATGTATATCCGGCTTACAAGGCATCGATCTGGACGAACCTGCTGCGGCATTGGAGAAGTAGAGTTTACGCAGACCATCGCGGTCTGATGGGCCGTAAGCTAATCCCTTGAACGCAAGAGAGGTAGCACCGTACCAGCGTGCAATGTCGTCTTGGAGGAGTTGCAGGTCTTCTTCGTTACAATCACCATAAGTCGCATTAATAGTACGAGCAGCAAGCCACAGGACATGATTGGCCAGGTATTCTTCGGCGTCACCAGGCTCAGGCCACCTCACCGCCCAGTCGTTCGGATGCAGATTCACGGGCTGTTCGTTACTCAGGGCAATGAAAAGCTCGTGACGGACATATATCCAGAAGCTGGCCCTGTCAAGACCCATAGACTGAGTGTTGATCCCTCGCAGCCTTATCAACCTGAGCGCTCCTTGCAAATGACGCCGGTGCTCATGGCCATGTGCCGCCACGACCTCGTAGCTACCTAGCAACACCGCAGCTACTAACGTATAGGCTTGCGGCTGTGAAGGTGCCAGCTCTGAAATGAGTAGGGATAGTGCTTCTCCATAATAGCGCGAAGCTATTGGTTGCCAATGACTGCCCTCTGCAAGAAGCGAGAGATGCTGAGCGGAGAAGGCGCAGATACATTTGAGAATGAGTTCAGACCGCATGGCGAGACTTCCAACCTCGCGCTGATAAGTACAATTATGATCGCACAGATCCATCCACAACGCCAATTGTGTGTTATACAGCTGGAGCAGCTGGACTGCCTCATCTGTCAAGAGCACATGAGGATTCGCCTGTGGTGGAAACACAACGGCATCAGGAGGTGGCGGAGACGAAGATCCCACCAGTGAAGGAGGCGAAGTGTCGACATTGCTTAGGACGTTCTCTTCTTGCCCGCCACTACGGCCTGATGACTTGTTTCGGGGTATCGCAGCTGCGTTGGTCCAGGTGGATTGCAAGATGATGTTCGTTGGTTGGCACTCTAGTCCAAGCCTCTCGCAATGGTTGCACGCAGGCAATTTTTCATCGCAGCGTATGTGCCGTGCCTTGCACTGCTGACATCCTGAGCTCAACGTCAGTTTTGCTGATCTTGCTCAAAGATGGGTTTTGTTGCTCGAAGGGATTATTGACCAGTCTTTCTCTTCTCGCCACCTCGTCGCCTCTGTCGATGTGCAGGCTCCATGCATGAGACGTGCTGTCGCTGGAAGTCTGACAAAGGAACTATGTGCTGAGGCCGTGTCTTTCACGAGCTGCTAGAAACCGCAATTGAGGCAATGCTCGACATATTGCCAGCAGTCCATCAACACTCCTCACATGCTCTCATATCCTCGTCCTCGCCGTCCCGCCGCAACTTTACGGCCAGTAGGCGTTATCCGACGAACCAGATCGTTGCCTTGACTTTCGAGGTACGGGAGGATGCTCGGTAAGTCGGGAAACAACCGGTTGGTGTCGCAAGTGACTTCAATGACATGAGTACGCATACGAACCTTGAGCATTGTATTCATATATATGCCTTCGGTATCTGCTGCTTGGACTGTAATAGTTCCATCCAGTCGGATATGGTGGTCGGCAAGAGCAAGTAGAGATCTTGACCTGCACCCCACGTGGTATCTCGATCGGACGGGCGTTGGCACATGGAAGCGACCAAATTGGAGCATGTCACAGCTTCTCATACATGAATACTGCAGTCTGGACACATGACAAACGGACGGAATGTGCGCGAAAACCAGGGTCAACGGAATGAGGCACCGATCGCAACAAAAGAAAATTGATATCTTTCCATTTCTAGTGCCACGGCTACATCTTACAAACCTGCTGCTCGCAAGGGAAGGTCCGTGGGCGTCCGGGCTAGTATGTACACTACAGGGGAGTCTCGCTAAGATGACTTTTCCAATACTCTACTCCTCGGATGCAGCAGCACCAGTGATGATCTCGACTAACTCGCCCGTGATGACAGCCTGTCGAGTTCGGTTGAACAGAATCTGGAATTTGTTGATCATGTCGCCAGCGTTCTTGGAGGCGTTGTCCATGGCGTTTCGGCGGGCAGACTGCTCACAGGCGTGGCCTTCAGCAAGAGCCCAGTAAAGGCTGTTCGCGAGTGCGTACTCGCGAAGGTTTCCGAGGATCTCATCTTCGATTTCGAAGGCCGCAAAGTTGGCTTGAATGACATGTCAGAATTGAACAGAATGATCAGATGAAGCGTGGTACATACGTGATGCAGCAATAGCCTCTTCGGAGAAAGCCTCCACAATGGTTGCCTCGTAGCTCTGAGCGTTGATGAATTTGTTGTAAATGATCTTGATGCTGGCATACTCTGTGGGGAGGAGGGAGATCTGGTCGGCAATGGCCTGCGCGTCTGCAAAGGTTGGCACGTCCTTTCCAACACCAGCGAACGACATCTGCATATCCTTGGCGTTGCTCCTGCTCAATTGTGCCTTGCACTTCTCGCCCACAACCACCAAATCGTAGTCACCAGGCTCATTGGTCATCAGACGGCGTACGAAACGCGTCATTCCGGAGTGAATACCACCACAGAGGCCCTTGTCTGAGCTGCAAATAACGAGCAATTGCTTCTTGTTCTCGCTCTCGATCGGCTTGGTCTCGGCTTCGTCAAATACCGTCTGCGATGTTTGACCATACGAACGCGACGCATCCATGGCTCTCTGAGCGCGAGTGAGCTTGGTGGAAGCGACAATCTTCATGGTCTTGGTGATCTTCTCGATGTTGCGGATGGACTTGAGACGGTCCTCGATTTCGCGGAGGGTGGCATAGTTGGCGCTTTGTAACTGAGGGGCGATGGCAGCGGCAGGTCTGTAAAAGTGATTAGTATATAGCTGGCACCAGTGTCATTCCCAGTCTGTTTGGTCCAATGACTGCTGTGCGCTGGAGATACTGCTCGTGAGAAGAGCGGCATTGCGGGAGTGAATTACCGGACAGCAGTGACAGCACCAGCGCGGAGGGCTGGGCGGGCAGCTCTGCTCAACATGATGGCGAACGTTGCTCGATGAGCGGAGATACGAAGGAGGTGAGATGGACTCGAGGAATTGGTTGATGTGGAAGACAGAACTCAACGTCGTCGTCGTCGCTATAGCTCGGAAGCTGGAGGTGCTGAGGTTTGCTCCTGTTACGGGAAAAGCCGCGTGAGGTCAAGGTAGATCACGTGAAAGTCTTCCAGCCGTGCCAGCCTCCAATGTGCAGCACTTTATTGATGGGGGGAATAGTACCAGCTTGGGGATGACATTGATCCTCTTCACTTCACACATCCTGCTGAGTGCTCACTGATCATTGCCATATATAATTCTTTTACTGTCACTACATATACTATCACCATTTCACCTCCGATTCGTCTGCTATTCAGTCTTCTACAACACACGTGCTGGACTCCTGCAGCTTTGCGGCCTCTTGCTAGGACAAGCAGAGCCTCCTCTCTACGCGTCGAGTACAGCAACAAGGCTTCTTGCATCCATTTCTGGTCAGCACAACACATTTCCACGCGTCGAGAGTGTTTCCGGCCTCTTCAGGCAGCAAGAATGTCTGATTCTGAGGATGACAAACCGCTGAATGGTATGTTTCTTCGCGAATCGCGATCGTGGTTGGAGTGTTGCCGAAAGCCGATTTTGACTAAGTCCTGCTCCTCAGCTGAGTGGGACTTGGTCAAAATTTGCCGCTCGCAGCAATCCTCAGCTTTACTTGAGTTCTGACCTCTATGTTCACCTTTAACGGTTCACTTCCGTGAACGTCTTGTATATCTATCACATACTTGCACCTGCACTTGCATTTGTGCAATTAGCACACGCTTGCGCCTTGATCGGTTCACTGACAGATCTCTTCCAGCGAAATCATCGGAGACCATATCCAAGGCCGAGGACGCCGCCATGGACAGTTCAATGCCTAAAACCAATGGCTCGGTCGCACCTGGGATCAGTCTGGCGATGGGCCCTGTGGAAGAGATGGAGATCGATTCACCAGCGACCAACGGTACAGCATCTCGTAGCAAGCGCAAGGCCTCGCTTGCTAATGGCAAGACATATAACGACGATAGCGAATCAGAAGATGATGTCCCTTTGCAGAAGAAGCGCAAAGTTGTAAAGAAGGAGGAAGAGGAAGACGCAAAGCCTCTTAAGAAGAGGATACAGAAGCCCATCCAGGCAACTGCCGCCCAAATCGGTGAAGACTCAGATGACGATGTTCCACTCGGTCAGAAGCTGCAGAAAGAGAAGGCATTGATCGAAAAACGGGCCGCCAAGGAAGCACAGGCAATCCGACGTGACGAGAAGAGTGACGAAACGAAGCGGAAGTCTAAGAAGATCCCAGACAGCGATGACGAGGACGATGTGCCTCTTGCAAAGAAGAAGCTTACTCCGGCAAAGAAGGCGAATGGTATCAAGAAGGCTAGAGATTCTGACGATGACGAAAAGCCCCTAGCCAAGATAGCAGCGAGCAAAAAAGGCAAGGCAAAAGAAGCCGCAACGCCGAAGAAGGGCAAGACAAAGGTTAAGGCTGAAAAGACCGAAGAAGATGATGCGGCCGAACGAGAAGAGGACGAGTATCGGTGGTGGGAGGATGTCAACAAGGGTGATGGCACGATCAAGTGGACCACTCTTGAGCACAATGGTGTGATCTTTCCACCAGAGTACGAACCCCTGCCGAAGAAGGTCAAAATGCTCTACGATGGGGTGCCGGTGACCTTGCACCGAGAAGCCGAAGAAATTGCGTACGCTTTTGGTGCGATGCTTAACTCTACCCACAATGTGGAGAATCCTACCTTCCAGAAGAACTTCTTTGCCGACTTTAAGGAGATGCTTGATTTGACTGGCCACGGGAAGGACAAGGATGGGAAGACAATCAAAATCACGAAGTTCGAGAAGTGTGACTTTAAGCCAATCTTCAACCACGTCGATGCAGAGCGAACAGCGAAGAAGGCATTGTCAACCGCAGAGAAGAAGAAGATCAAGGCTGAGAAGGACGAAAAGGAGGCGCCATTCATGTACTGTCTGTGGGATGGCCGCAAGCAGAAAGTCGGCAATTTTCGTGTCGAACCACCAGGTCTGTTTCGAGGACGTGGCGAGCATCCCAAAACCGGAAAATGGAAAAAGCGAGTCTTGCCCGAGCAGATCACTATCAACATTGGCAAGGATGCAATGGTCCCCAAACCGCCTGATGGCCACAAATGGAAGGAGGTCAAACATGATCAGGAGGGAACGTGGCTTGTGATGTGGCAAGAAAACATCAACAACGCGTACAAGTATGTGATGCTTGCTGCCAACTCAGATATCAAGGGTCAGAGTGACCACAAAAAGTTCGAGAAGGCTCGCGAGCTCAAGAAGCACATCGACAAGATCCGGAGAGACTACCACAAGGAGTTGAAATCCAAAGTCATGGCCGAACGTCAGCGTGCCACTGCTGTCTATCTCATCGATCAATTCGCACTGCGAGCAGGCAATGAAAAAGGAGAGGATGAGGCGGATACTGTTGGATGTTGCTCGCTCAAATTTGAGCACGTCACGCTTCGTCCACCGGACACTGTCATCTTTGACTTCCTTGGTAAGGATTCGATCCGCTTCTACCAAGAGGTCAAGGTCGATGAGCAAGTTTTCAAGAACCTCAAGCTGTTCAAAAAGTCTCCAAAGACTGATGGTGATGAGATCTTCGACCGTCTAACCACATCTGGCCTCAACAAGCACCTGTCGAACTACATGGAAGGCCTCACTGCCAAAGTGTTCCGAACGTACAATGCATCCTGGACGATGGCGAACCTGCTTCGCGACATGAAGTCTACCGGCACAGTTCTCGAAAAGGTCAAGGACTACAACGACGCCAATCGCAAGGTGGCCATCTTGTGTAACCACAAGCGAACCGTAGCCGCCGGCCACGCTGCTCAGATGGAGAAGATGGAAGACAAGATCAACGCCCTCCGTTACCAGCAATACCGTATCAAGCAGATGATGCTGGACATCGAGCCCAAGCTAAAGAAGAAGCGAGGGGAAAGCTACTTTGCCTTACCAGAAGGACTTGACCATGAATGGGTCAAAGAACATCAAGCAGCTCTCGTGGAACAGGAGCGACAGAAGATCCAGAAGAAGTTCGACAAAGAGAATGAGAACCTTGCCGCGGAGGGTCAAAAGGAGATGAAGGCCAAGGAATTGACCGATAGGATGAAGGTGGCCGATGAGCTGGAGCGCAAGTTCAAGGACGAGCGCAAGAAAGGTGGCAAGATCGAAGCCGAAGGCAAAGGTCCAACGATTGAGAAATATGAGGCCAATCTTGAGAAGCTGGACACGCGTATCGCGAACATGATGCTGCAGAGCGAAGATCGCGAGAACAACAAAGAGGTGGCGCTGGGTACTTCGAAAATCGTGAGTCTTTCATTCTAGAAAAGCCTTCACTCGCATCACGCTAACCTGCCTGCCCGCAGAACTACATCGATCCACGACTCACTGTCGTCTTCTCGAAAAAGTTTGACGTTCCCATCGAGCGCTTCTTCTCCAAGACTCTCCGTGAGAAGTTTGACTGGGCGATCAAGTCGGTGGACGAGGACTGGGAGTTTTGAGAAGAAGAACGAAGAACATTGCATGCACGCGGCAGGGTTTTCCTCCGCCGTCGTGCCATTCCACATTGTATCATGCCCGTCATGACACCTCGCATCCCTGGCCGTCCACGGTCGCTGTCTTGCATAATTCGTACCAGACAGAAAACCGTGGAGCATGACCCTTCATGCCCCGGATCATTCTTCTTCACAATCATTATTTTAATCTCGATGCTCGATGCTACTCATCCCCAGACCACACAATCCTGTGCCCATAGCAATGTGGTCTGCTGGGAACCGTTCTGGTATATAGCCAAATGACATCAAATTGCCTTGGAATCATGAATTGTCGCCTCGTGTCCGATACTGCTTGCTTGTTGAACTTGCGTCTTGCTTCCTCCATTCCTATCCCCATGCGCCATGTCTACTTCTCCCGCCGGACTGGTACTTGCGTGTCCATTTGGCCCCGGACAATGTGGATTCTAAGCTTCACCATCGCAGGAATTTCAAAATGTGACAGAGGTGTAGAACGTGTCCCACCAAAAGTCACGCTCTTGAACGAGACTGGTACCTGCCAGTCCCAGGCTGCTTCCATGATGGAGGCATCGACTTCATATTTCCGAGCGATGATTGGGAGGGGCATTGTTTTCGCTCTTGAAGTTGCAATCCCTCCGTCTCCTCTGCGTGATATTATGCACGGAGGTAAGGTGGCAGTCGAGGTGGAGTGGATGGTGCAGACGAAATGGTCTTTGATTGGAGGCCATAGGTATGGAACTCAATAGAGGAAGAAAACATAATGAACAATCATGAATCTGATTTCTGGTAGTTTACCATAGGCTTACACATCATTGCCATCCCCTCCTTCTGCTTGTGAGATCCCGCGATTACTTGTGAGTTCGTCAGCTCCCTTCTGGGCTTGGTCTGGCGATACGCCACCTCATCGGAGACGATCAAGTCCATACGCCGGTTTCCAAGGTCGCACGATTTTACGCCATCTTCTCAGGTGTCATCTTCGTTGCAGCGATCGAACGATGCCATCTGCGAACCCCTCTTATGGAGGAAATCCATAGTGGGATGCTGCCAAGATAAGCTTGGCAGCTGATCTGCGAGACGTCGTGGGACAGTACTGCTACCATGCATAATATGTTGGTGATATGGTTAGAATGAGGATACCATTGAGTCCCTGGTAGTTCGCGTTTTACCACGATGCGTGCAAAGGACTTGGTCTGGTCGCCAGTCCTAGAGACCGAGTGCAATCGACTAAAGTCTAGGCATGGAGCAGTGTCTCGGCATGTGCATTGGTACCATCGAGACCTCAGGTGATGGCCTCTCTTGCATGACCTTTGGCACCTCTTCGTAGAGGATCCTTGCTGTGTGATATCTATGGCCAGTCTCACTTTGCGTGATTCAGCATTTGCTCATAGATATCGGCAGGTGTCTTTCGAGCCAAGTTAACGACCTGTGCAATAATCTCATTCGCGTTGAGCTTTGTAAACTTAGGATGAGGACTGTGGAAGTCAGCATGCGCTCTTCTCGTGGTGTGCAAGTATACTGACTTTGGTGATGCCAGCAGTTGATCTCGCATAGGAATCAGCTGTGCGATTATGCATAGCAGATTCAAATGAGAGCCGTGGGCAAACAGGAAGTCCCACAGAGTGAGCACTTCGGGCAGCGGTGGAGTGCAGGCGCTCATAGTGAGCACACTGGCGAAAGCGTATATTTCCGCTTTCATGTTGCACGACAGCAAATGATTGGATAATTTCGGGTCCACGATCGCAAGCAGCTGGTCAACCAAGGCGAGTCCTTTGTGTACGCCCTCCATACTACCTCGCACGTATCCAGGAGTCTCATGGGTAATGAAGCGGTCAAAAGCGGCAAAAGCTTCAGCTTCGCTGCGTGCTGCGTATAGAAACGGTGCAGCTAGCACATTCATGCCTTGAACATAGCCAACCTGTCCAGAGATCTCCCCTGCTTCAGAGCCCTCAGTACCAGTAACAGATCCACGGGTATAGCGGGTGCTGACAGAGGCAGGAGAGTGGAACATGTTATCGATTCCATCTAGGCTCTTGGGAACTCCCAAAGTCGGGGGCGACATCCAGCCGTTGACACGCGCCTCATGCGCATCTTGAAGCTTCCATGCTATAGCGTTCAACACACGAGTGAGACTATTCTCCGTCACACGACGGCGAAACAAGGGATCTGTAGTGAGCGTCCGGAAAGTGTCGTTCCTGATCTTGGCGTAGGCAGGCGATGCACCCTGACGGACAAGGTCAAGATATACATCGGTCGGGACGGGCGGAGCATTCAAGAGAACCAGCCAAACATAGATACGCATCTCAGACTGCGAACTGATCAGCCACTTATTCGCATCGACTATGTCAGGGGAGGGCTGTAGCGCACCATGCCATCACTATTGGCGGGGATTCGATCATACAGCACGCGATCCCGAAGCTCTTTCATGCCAACAGCGACGTCGCCATGAGCGGGGCCGTCTTGCAGGAAGACGTCTAGAGATGTCATGTTTGTGTGGCAATAACGCGTATTGCAATGCGCAAACACTTGTACACTGACATTGCAATATCGTAAACCTGGGGTTGTCTTCGGACGACGCGCTAAGATGCGTGTGGATCCACGGACACAGCCGTCAAGGGTGCTCTCGGGCCATCTGACACGTGACTAGCATTCGCAGGCCATTTGGTCGTGCCTAAGGTATGTACATGTGTATATGTTTTCCATCAATTCTATGTGCATGACACCGCTAGATCACTGAGTAACTCCAGGATTGACACGGAGGTATATATTGCCACAAACTCATAATCTCCAACTTCCCTGTCGGTTGATCACTCGCCAGCAAGCCTTCACGAACCTACGGAAGCTGCTGTCTCCATACAAAATCAAGATTGATACCGACTTTCAAGCGTCTTTGGATTCGATGAGATATATTTTGTCTATATAAATGGCCAGAGTTTGATCTTGATGGTCATTGTGCTGGTTGTGGCTTCCAAGATTGGCGGGATCTGGTTGTCTCATCCGTGGATGAATTCCAACTTCTACATGACCACGGAACTATAGACGTGGCACGCACTCACCTGTTGTGACCTGGATTCAATTCAGTCCTGGACGGCAGGACGAAGCAGATAGGACATCCACGAAAGCCCGCTATACACGCTATAAGATCCGGCAGACAGACCACTACTATCAACGAACTGCTTCGGGTCGACCATGGTTGTCACCTAAGACATGAATTATAGTAGGCACTAGGATATTGTCTGCCGATCCCGCAACGATTTGCTGGACGTTGAGATGAATAACGCACAACGCAACCAGGCTTACAATGACAGCGTTTCATGCCTCAAGCTCGGCTTGTTGAGATCTCATGAAGGAGGTCAGTATCGGATCAGCAAATACACTTGACGCCATACTCTGCGTACAGGTCCATCTGACCGAGATAGCAACGAGGCCATCGGCAGATCGAAGCGCCTGCTCGCAAAGACCCACTGAAGACGAATTTTTCTCATCGATTCTCGGTAGTGGACGGCGATAGTTGCCTTCCTATGGTCTTCAACCCTGCGATCGCATGCTAGGACATAGCGTGCGTCATTCTGGTCAAGGATGCTCGATCTTCGATATCCCAGGTCAGATGTACACGCACTGTACATCAATTGCATCGCCTGGAACGGCTTCGAGGCCACACCAGAACGCCAGCAAGCGAGCACTGACAAGGTCTCCGCGGTTTTTCGTCTTTTGTTTCTTCGTGGCTTGAAGCACGCCTTTGATGCCATGTTCCATTGGCGGCTGATGGATGCAGCCAGCTGTTCGAGATGCTGCGGGAGGAGGCCCGGGAGGTCTGCCAAGACCAACAACATCAGGGCAGACTAACCACTTTGCGCTCAGTCGCGATCACGACATCTCACCAGACTCAGAATCTGATCCGCTCCAACGTCAGCACTCAATCCGAAATGAAAGCTGCATGTGCGATGGACGACTGCACCTCACCTCCCCGGCCCGCTCTGTTCCTACGTCGGTCTCTTGTTTGTGGGTGTTCCGTCATCATCATCTATTGGATGGGCCGTCTCATCGATATCAATTGATTGACGTCTATCGACCTCTTCTTGTCTGTCTAGACAAACGTCCTATCGCTCTGTTATGATTGCGCGAATTCTCCCCTTCTAACGTGATCGCTTGTCCCAGCCATCACCAATTTCGCGCGACGCCGCATCCCAAAAGCAATTTCACTTTTGGCCATTGCGTGCTTCATTCACCTGCACACGTGCCTAGACCCCGTCGAAGAGGTCCCTACCCTGGTCTGCGTGGCATGCCCCCGGACCTCGATCTACTCTCGACGCTTCTTAGACTCGACTAGAACCGCGTGGCGACGCTCAGCACGGTTAGCACGCCTGGCAACGCTATCTCAGTGTGCACCACCGTGATCGGGCTCCAAGAGCAGCTCTTCTTATAACCTCTCCCCGTCCTGCCTCTCGGCTTGTTCTGACCATCCCGCACCCTGCACTTCCTCAGCATGGCGGACACCCGGACGAAGATTGGCCATGGCTTGGCCAAGGTCTTTGACATAAAGCTTGACTACCGAGACCCAACAGGTACAGGCAATGGCACCGTCACGCGCGGCGAGTCCACCTTCACCATCGACAGCGCCGACAGCTACATCGAGCATGAGCCAACATCGGAGGAATGGATCAGGTCCCAGATCCCCTCTCCACGTCAAATCCTCGACTACTTCCTCAGTCTGTTCCCATTCGTTCACTGGATCGGCCGGTACAACCTGCAATGGCTCTATGGTGATCTGGTAGCTGGAATCACCATCGGCGCGGTGGTGGTGCCTCAGTCAATGGCTTACGCCCTCCTGGCTCAGCTCCCACCCCAGTTCGGTCTGTACTCCTCATTCATGGGTGTTTTGATCTACTGGTTCTTCGCAACCTCCAAGGATATCACTATCGGCGTAAGTTTCCATCAATTACGTCGGATCATGCTTTTCTGACAATTCCCAGCCTGTCGCTGTCATGTCGACCATCACTGGCAACATCGTTCTTCAAGTTCAAGCTACTCGCCCCGACATCGAAGGTCACGTGGTGGCATCGGCTCTCGCGATCATCGTTGGCGGTATCGTTTGCTTCATCGGCCTCATCCGTATGGGTTGGCTGGTTGAGTTCATCTCGCTTGCATCCATCTCCGCGTTCATGACCGGATCTGCGCTGAACATCGGCGTGGGTCAGTTCCCTACCCTGATGGGCATTCCCACAGGCAAAGGCGGTCTTGTGAACAATCGCGCCCCAACATACGAGGTCATCATCAACTCGCTGAAGTACTTGGGCCACTCGGACTTGAACGCTGCCATCGGTGTGACCGCACTCGCCATGCTGTACCTGATCCGATATGTGTTCAATTTTCTGGCTCGGAAGCAGCCCCACAGGCGCAAGCTGTGGTTCTTCTGCAACACCCTGCGTACGGCGTTTGTCATCCTGCTCTACACGCTCATCAGCTGGCTCATGAACCTGCATCTCAAGGGTCACAAATCCGCAAACTCGCCTATCAAGATTCTGGGAACCGTGCCTCGTGGATTCCAAGATGCAGCAGTGCCTAAGATTGACTCCGAGATCATCAACCTTTTCGCCAGTCAGATTCCTGTGTCGGTCATCGTTTTGCTCATTGAACACATTTCCATTGCGAAATCATTCGGACGAGTGAACAACTACGTGATCAACCCATCGCAAGAGCTTGTCGCTATCGGTGTTACGAACCTTCTCGGTCCATTCTTGGGTGCATACCCTGCCACTGGCTCGTTCTCGAGAACAGCCATCAAGTCGAAGGCAGGTGTGCGCACGCCGCTTGCTGGTCTGATCACCGCCATCGTTGTCATCATTGCCATCTACGGATTGCCAGCCGTGTTCTTTTACATTCCAAATGCTGCTCTAGCGGCGGTCATCATTCACGCCGTGCTAGATCTGGTCACTCCACCCAACACTGTCTACCAATTCTGGAGACTCTCGCCTCTTGAGGTCCTTGTGTTCTTCGCGGGTGTTCTCGTCACCGTCTTCAGCACCATCGAGTACGGTGTCTACGTCACAGTCTGCTCGTCCTTCTTCTTGTTGGTTTGGAGACTGTTCTTGCCACAGGGTCAATTCCTTGGTAAGGTCAAGGTTCACTCGGTTGCTGGCGACAACATCGACACTGGCAAGGGTGCGCCTGAGAACGACCCGGACAAGTCGACTCGAAACATCTTCATCCCCATCAATCACAATGACGGTTCGAACCCAGATGTGCAAGCTGACCACCCATACCCTGGCGTCTTCATCTACCGATTCTCTGAAGGCTTCAACTACCCCAACGCCAACCGTTATTTGGACATTCTCACCGAGACCATTTTCGCGACGACTCGACGAACCAACCCCAACACTTATGGCCGACCAGGTGACAGACCGTGGAACGACCCAGGCCCCAAGAAGGGAGAGGAGCATGCTCACGACGATCGACCAATTCTCAAGGCCATCATCTTGGACATGTCGTCTGTCAACAACATGGACATCACTTCGGTGCAGAACTTGATCGATGTTCGCAACCAGCTGGACCGCTATGCTGCACCCAACAAGGTACAGTGGCACTTTGCCTGCATCAACAACCGCTGGACCAAACGCGCCATTGCTGCGGCTGGTTTCGGATATCCTTCTCCCGAGGATGACACTGGCTTCCACCGCTGGAAACCAGTCTTCAGTGTTGCCGAGATCGGCGGCGAGGACAGTGCAGCTAACGCGGCCGAGGAAGCGCAGAACCGCCGCGAGTCGAAGATTCAGAGACGCGAGGTGGACAGCATCGAGAGTCCCGACAGCTCCGACCGCGGTAGCCTGAACAAGCAGATCACCAGCAGCCAGGCGTACAAGAAGGATGGCAACTCGAAGATCGCACCGGTGCAGGGCTTGAACCGCCCATTCTTCCACATCGATCTGACCAGCGCGCTGCAGAGCGCCATTCAGACTTATGAGGCATTGGAGGCTAAGCAAGGCGTGAAGGAGAGCGATGACCCCGTCAAGCTTGCATAATCTGCTTGACGCTCATGTTATAGAGATAAACCTGTTCTTACATTGCGTATATACCTGTTCATCCTAACGAGGCTCGTTTGATCTTCCTACATCTACGTTCCTGCCTCTCATTCGCTTCCGTCCCTCCGTGCTCGCTGCAAAATGCGTTCACCCTACGTAGGATTTCATGTAGCACGAACTCACCGCGGACCAACCAGACCCTACCTTACCCATCGACCCCCCTTACGTGCTCGGGAAGACCATCAGCTCCACGAGAACGAGAACGCGAAATTATGAAACGAAAACTTTCCGAAATACAGTGCCCCCACCATTACCCTTGCCTTTGCATGATAAGCAGCCTGTCAGCCTTGTGCACATCTCCTTCCAGCATTATTCTCGTCAATTTGGGAGTGGGAGAGCTACACGACCATTTCGCATCGGATCTTGTTGATATTAGTCCCCTGTAGAGTCGGCATGTATCATGTCTATCCCTGGTATATCAACAAGGTACTTCAGCAGCATCCCTACCTAGATGTTTTTGATGACGGACCTGCAAGACACCCTACCTACGGGCCTACCTACATGAAGGTTTGCTGGCGTGGGGGCCGATGTGAAACAGCACAGCTCTTCCGCACCCGCACAACCACACATCAACCCCTGGACATATCCCATTAGCACTTACCCAATGGATTATCCGGCCTACATAAAGGAGCTAATGCGGCACAGAATTCATCTGGCATCCTCCTCTCCTCTTGAGTATTCGTAGATCTGTCCGTTCAAGCTTCTCCAGCACTACACACGCACGTGTGTCAGCTCAGCTTGATCGCCGTAACACACTTCATTTGCAGATCAGACCTTGCTTTAGGCATATCTCCTTCTAACCACGCTCAACCGAGACTTTCTCATTCACCAACTCATTGAACCCACAACTCATCACGATTGTTGTCTCCGCTAGAATCGTAGGAATGGCTGACCCGTCTTCATCCGCCATCTCGCCCGTCGCCACGCACCATCCAACCTTCACTTTCTCCCCGGCCGCGATTAACAGCGCGCCGGTCGAGTTGGACGGCGAGCCGATCATGCCGGAAGCAGCGCGTACGCAGAGGCGTAGCTCGCGTGCGCTTGTGCTGGAGGAAATGCCGGTCAAGGAGCGCGAGGTACGTACTTGGCTGTCCCTTCTGCTATTCACGATTGAAGGTCTTCAAGTTGTGGATATTGGAGTGGCAAAAATCCAAACGATGTGACATTCCATGCTGACTTCTTTCTTTGTGTGTGGTTATAGGAGAGGGAACAAAAGATCAATGAGCGCAAGACAGATCCCGCCGTCATGGTCGATGTGCCTGAGTTTGGCAAGTTACCTGGTCCCGATGAGGTCGAGCAATCGGGTGCCGATGGACAGGAACCGGAAAAGTGATCGCATCGAGTTGGAATGAGCGCTGGGAGGTGGAGGTGCATGTCTTCGAAGAGTGCAGCCAACGAGAGAATCAATGCACAAGCGGCTGCTTTGGGGTTTCGTGGAAAGCATTGTCATCAATCTGGTATGTGCAGTGCACAAAGCTGCGCTACGCTTACGGACGGCTCTTTCAAGACCTCTCGGGCTTTCCACGAGCGCATCCTTCTTCATGTTTCATCAAATCACCGCTTTCACAACACGCTTGTTTCATTGTCTCGTGCTCGATCAGGATGCTGAACGCTCCGAACCCTTTGTCATTTGGGCGCCTTCGGCCTTCACGGCGACACTACGCTCGTAGCAAAATTATGGCCTGTCCCTTGGGATGGCGCAGATTCTTGTCAGCAACAACAGTCTGCGTCTGCATACACTCGATCGGACACTGGAACTACGTAAGACCACGCGGTTGAGTCATGGCAAATCCAACACTACCCAGCTCATCACCAAACTCACCTCTGGTCTCATTACAAGGTATGGAGCTAGCAATCCCATCTTTCCGTGGCTCTGGAGTGTCGAGGGCATTGATGGAAATGGAGAAGCCTCTGCCTCCGTTACCACTGCGTCCCCGAAAACCATCCCGATACTCCCCTTCGGAATCGGCAACCATGTGTTCAAGTAGTCGCCGACCGGCAGATATTTATGGCCACTCTTTCCGAAGTGGACGCCCAGATAGCGATGAGAGCTCGTTCTCTGCTGCCACTCAGGCAGTGCGCAGGGAAAGCTCCGGTCGAAGCTCTACAAAGAGGTTTGGAGTTGTAGACATGACTCCACCGGCTTCATTGTCTGATGCTACCACACGAGATGACGATAGCATATCCATCGACAGGCTGCCGTTCTGCTTGGAGTGGCGGGAGGCCCTGCGAAGGTCGCTTTCAAGTGACAGTTCGTGTGCAAGTCTGCAACCGCTCCTTGTGGACTGTGGTACTGAGTCGGATACCAACGTCACCAACACGGAGTCTTTGGAAGATTTCTCAAGCTGTACTACAGGATTGGCACTGGATGGGCTGTACCACGAGCGCTACATACTGCGGAACAGTGACTATACATCTCCTGAGCTTGTCAGCTCTGTCACGGCGCCAAAAGCAAGAGTTCCACAAGATTGTGTAAGAAGTCCCCAAGGCTCGTACGAAGACTACACCAGGCACGACTCCAGCTCGCCTGTATGTTATCGAAGTGTTCGACAAGAAAAGTACTCACCTTCCTTGTACGACGAGCACCCTCAATCTCCAGGCTCTAATTACCCTTACACCAACGATCACATTCTCAGTCATTCGGCAACATCACCAGCGTATTTTACTCGGAGGTCATACAATGACTATGGGTCATTTGATATGCAGCCTTCACAACCCGATATGGTGCGGTATAAAACCCCATCGTTGGACAGTCCTTTCGCAAATTGGCTTGCTACATGTACCAATATACCAGACGCTTACTTGGACTCTGCAATATACAATCCGAGCCCGCAAGGGTACGATATGGATTCCAAGAGCAATACTGCCAACTCCAAACAGAGTTTCTCTTCATCAATGGCAGAGAGTCGCAATAGTGATAAGACTCTGCCACCTATGAACTCCTTACACGACATCCGTCGCAGCAAATCGAGGCTCCTCACTGAACAGGATCGGTTGAAGAGGAGAGCGTGTCATGAATGGTCGAATGAGCCACACAATCCGCTGCGGTATGATTTCACTCCTTTCCAGGATGCATTAAATCCAACCACGACATCTACCAGGACATCGGCGAGATCTTCAGGGGTCATCTCTACGGCCACTGCAGACTCTTTAAAGGGCACCACCTACACTGGTTCGGACAGCTCTCACACTGTAAAACAAGCGCAGGCTGTTCAGATTGCCAGTGGTGCGGTCGAGCGCGTCGTGCGCGTCAAGAAGTCCCATGACTTTGGACCCCATCCGCGGAATACTCCAGACGCTGAAACTGACAACTCTGCTGCACCACGACCCACACTAAAGCTTTTAACAGACCACCCCCGAAACAACTCCATTGCTTCCGCGATCATGTCTCCCTCCACGACCACATCTCCTTCCGTCGCCTGGTCGAGGTTCATGAACAGCGCATTCCCTCGCCGCCGTTCCTCCAGCAGACATACGCCACAGACACCGAAAGAGGTGCCGCCAGAGCTGCCTGCGCGGCCTTTGACCTACGAACCCCTTAGACCAACGAGGTCAGAGGTGCCAGCGAAAGCGAGACTATCAGATGTCGTGCGGGGAAAATCGCGATCGAACAAGACTGTGAGCAAGGCTGAGAGAAAGCAAGAGGACTTACGAAGGTCAGGCAACGCAGGTCCTGGCGAAGCAGCTGGACCTGCTTCTAGCGGTTGGATCTGAACTATCTCGGTCGAGACAGAGTGATGTTGAGATGGCGAAGTTTGGGATCAGACGTGATGAAGGATTGCGGATTTGCTACTGTGTAGCTATGCTAGCAGGACTGGTCCATTGGTTTGTTTGACTGTGAGAACAATTGAACTATGTGTCTGCCTATAATTCTACGAGCCCTTCGAATGCAATATTCCTAATATGGCTTAGTCCTGCGACTATGTGCTCTTGCGCTCCATGAATAGTCGTCGTCGAGTGTATGGGTGTATGCTGAAAGGAGAAGAAGCCCGCAACGGAAGAAGCCGTCTAACCTAGAATGGGGATGCTCGTCCATCAATGGGAACCGACATAAGATATCCACAACGCCATTTAGAAGCAATGAGGTGATGAGTGGTGCGGCCAATATGTTCACTCGCAGGTCGTTGGCAGTGCTCGCACCGGGTGAAAGACAGGTCTGGCACCGCCAATGGCAGCAAAGCGGGCAATGCATCCGATGCTTTCATGCTTCGAGGCACACGAGCGTAGGCGAGACGCCGGCAAGCAGTGAACAAGGCACGCCGTATAATGGTACGATCTAAGGAGACATCTTCATGCGAACGAGTACATCAACTTAACAGACTCGTAGCCCCAAAACAAGGACCCAGCCGTCACGAACGAGCAGCGAAGATCTCCGCCGAGATCAAGAACCTCAACCAGACCGATACTTCATCCCAGTCGTTTAATGAGCGCAGTGTGGGATCGCAATCGAGTGCCAGTGGAGTTGTTGCGCCGGGAAGAATGGGAGATAACGACTCGCCGGGTCGTGAAGGACCGCTTTCGCAAGGGCTTCGAGATTCAACACAAAACATCGATGTCAGTCCTATTCAAAGCGCGGAGGAATTTGCAGAGGCTTCAACGCCAGGCAGTGGAGCGCACATCCTAGACCGACCACGGCTGCCAACAAAGCCGGTCCCAGCACCATACAATCCATATCAGCTGTCGGCGGGTGGTTCGCTCACGAGTCCTGGCACTCCATATCAGCCCATCGCAATGAACGCGTCGACACTGATGCGAGTGGGCAACAACTCGACCACAATCTCTGCGTCGAACGGTCTTGGTGTGGTTGAGGATCGCCTGAGCCGGCTCTCTGTGCACAGGCTGCTTGGGCCTGCGGCGTCCAAGCGACTTGTTCGCGCCACGGGCAATTGGGTACTGGACGCCAAGTCTGAGGACAAGAAGAAAAGGAGGCTAGCTTCATGGCGATGGTTGCAAGGGCCCGGAGCGAAGGACAAGAATGTCGACAATCTGACGACTGCACAGAAAGAGCGCTCAGACGCTACTCAAACAGCAAGGAGGGCAGGAATCCTGGCACTGAAAGACAGCGTAGGCAAAAAAGTCATTGACGAGGTGGTTCGTGGAGTGTATCCGAAGCACGGCCTGGCAGGTCAAACACATTCAGTGGCCGCACTGGGCAAAGTGCAGAACGTGTTGGCGTTGAATCCGTCCTACCTGAGCAATGATGCTGCGAGAGTGGTAGCGAAAGTTCAGTCTTTGTTACCCACAGTACAACCAGCAAAACTAAAAGCAGCCCCCAAAGCCAAGAAAGCGAAGGCATGATCGGACCATCATAGCGATTCTTGTACGTGTATATATTCTCTTGTACATTTTGGGACAAAGCAATTTCTCCAGACCTCGGGGACCCCTGAACATTCATTTTCGCCAGCCATCCGAGTCTCTAGGATCACTCAATCCACCACCCATTCTGTCTTCCACCACTCCACCATATCTACCACCTCCCGCTCCCCAACCAAATCTCTCAGCCGCATCAACTGGTTCACCCTTCCATTCGCCGGAGCACGATCCACACTGTGACCGGACGACAAAGCGAAGCTTTCCGCTGCATCCATTGACGATCCGACGTCTTCCAGACCTGATAACCCCACGCATGCTTCTGCCAAACTCGCCAGGTCCGCGAACAGATCCTCAACCACGTACGACGTGCGCTGTGCCAGGCCGGGCGGATCTGTGCTCGTCGAGCATAGTGCAAGAAGATCACGAGCTGTACACGCTCGCGGCATCGGTAGAGATTGCTTCATGCTTGTGGCAGCTCGCAGTACTGCACTGGCATGGCGTTGCAGGAGACCAGGAAGCCCGGTGAGAGTCGCGAGCGGCAGAACTGGGAGCGGTGAGACATCGACATCAGGGTCAAGCAGGGCTCTTTGCAGAGCGGCGTATGCATGGGCATCGGCCGTGTCATCCGGATTGTGGGCTGTCGTAAGAGTCTTTGCGGAGATGAAGGAGAGTGCTGGAGGCAGGCAGAGGAGAAGGACGAGAGCAAGGTCTTGGCCGCCGGTTAGCGATGCGAAGTGTTGTGTGCGTTGGAGGGTGGCTGGAAGGTTGGCTTCGGAGACGCTGCGTGGAGAGAGCAGGAGGATGCGGAGGATGCGAGGAGTGGTGGTCGTGCCGCTGCTCCGTTGAGTCGACGCACTCAGGGGAATGGATATGTCATGGGTCGTGAGTGCGGATTCTGTGGTATGGTCAAGCTGGGGAGCACGGTATAAAATGGAGGCACGCGTTACCTCGTAATGCTAGGCCAGATGGTGTTGCTAGATTGGGTATGATTGAGGAGAACGAGGGCCGACGGCGGAGGGTAGTACAGAACATGTTGTCAGATATGGAGCTTGTGTTGTCGGCTTTGGGGAGAAGAGGCAGAAACTGCCTGGGAGGTGGTAGTCATGAGTGAAGTTTACCCATCAGAACCGACCAAATTTTCATTTTGATACGTACAAGTGGAGCTTTATCTGTACAATAAGATGGAGTGGGAATGCCGCTATCGTACATCATGTATCTTTCTTCTTCACATCAATCACGGAGTCAGCTCGCGCCTGCGCTGGTAATGGCTTCCGTGCTGCACTTGCGCCTTCTTTGGTAGGCACACTGTCGTTCTTCTTCGTGACTTGAGCAGGTTGCTTTGGCAACTCCGCACTTGATGGTTTGATCACTTTCTCCCCTGGTACATCTCCTCGTACCGTTTGCACACCCTCGACTTCACCTGGCACATTGACAATTTCTGTTCTCGACCACCAGCCAGCCGGGTTCCACCAAGCAGTCTCGTCTTTGGCTTTCGCCTTCTCCCGAATTACCTCCAAACCTGGCTCGTATTTGCTTCTCAGCCTGTCCAGCTCCCCTTCCAGAGTCTCTAGTCGTTCTGCAACATCGTCTCTCCTCGCGCTCTCCTTCTTCCGACTTCGCACCGCATCGAAGACTAGCAACCCCGCCGCGACCGCAAAGATGAACGCCTCGGAAAAGAAGTTCGCGCCCAGATCTATAGCTTTCGCCTCACTAAGCGGCCGGATCTTGATCTTGGGCTTGTCTGACTCCTTCTTAGTACCCTCCTTCTCCAGCTTCGCCATTTCTTCATCGAACTTCTTCTGTTCCTCCTCCGTGCGCACGATTGGAATCTCCGCTTTCCGCTTCTTCTCTTCCGCGGCCTTCTGCTCGCGCTCGTGCATGCGGTCTTGGGCGACGGGATCGTGCAAAATGCCCAGTCGCATTCTCATGTCGATTCTATGCACCCGCTGTGCTTGAGTGACGGCGAACCGGCGGAAGCCATCGTGCTCTTTCGCTTGGCGCTTGATGTAGTTCTGCACACGAAACGTGGATTTAGCATGAGACCGGGCAAGCCGGGATAAAATGACTGACACCAATGGGTTTCGCGGCGGTGCGAATCGCGAGCGAGAGGAGTTTGAAGGTAAGAGACATGTCGGGAGGCGGAAGGCCCTAGACCCGGTGTTGGAAGACTCAGGTCATATCAGATGTGGTGCTATAATGTGGGAAGGTGATTCATCTAGGAAGCTTGAGGAGGAATGAGGTCGGAATCCATTTCCTTCAACACCGATTGAGAGGTGACCGAGCAACAACAATCACTCCGCGACAATACATGAATACACGACCTTGGACCAAACTACGTTTCTGATTTAAGCGATCGATCAGACAAATCGGGAAAAGAAATAGACACCCAATCAGCAAATACATCTTAAACATTTATCATCAACATGCTGTCTCGGCCCGCTACCAAGATCAGTCTTACCGCAGACGACGTGGCTGCGTACGAGCAGCGCCGCATGGCTCGCGACGCGCTTCGCGACCAGCATCTCAGCAGCTCACAGGACACGACGCAAAGCACTGTCGAGGATGTGACCGATGAGGATATGACGCCTGCACAGCAGACACGCGCTGCTAAGGCCAAGGCTGCGCGGGAGCAGCGCATGGGACTTGGAACGTCTCGTGGTTGAGGCGTAATCATTATCTGTTCAAGGGCCCTTCAGCTTACGTGATCGTCTCCGGATATCGCAATTGGTATGGAAAGAGGAGTCCAGTGACTACACGATCGAGTCATCTGAAGCATATGCGGTCGCCACTCGATCCGCTTCGTTTGTCCGGATACAGCAACAGAAGATTCACGACAATTATCGAGAGCCTTCAGCCAGCTGATTATGATGTACGATATTCAGTTGTACGACGGTATCTCTTCTCAGAGTACCCAAGTGCCTGGCCAACAGGACAAGACATCCAGCCTCCTAACGGTTGATGGGCAAAGTCTAAGGTGCCAAATACTACCTTGTCAATGCAGCGACTTGTCGCTTCTGAGCACCCAGGAGAAGACCTCCAATTGCGAGATGCTTAGATGACGAAAGCAGGAGCTCCGTCTATCACAGAGCGGATAATTTCAGGCAGAAAAGTTGAGTGCTCAAACCATGTCTCTGGACCTATGGTCCTATCAGAGAGCGTACGATGACAACAGGGGAATTGTAGCCTTTAGATTGGACAGTCGATACATCATTCTACGGCTTCATCTTGGTGGCTTTCTTCTTCTAGGTCTACAGTGCTCGATGTCCGGACCTTCCAGCCTTATGTCGCGCTGATCAACATTGGTAGCACTCCTCCAAGCGAAACAATCATCTTGGCATACGAGCAAGTTCCTTCAATCTTTGCACTGTTCAAGGCAAGGTCTTGGTGATATGCATTTCGAGACCCACTTGAACAAGAACTTCGAAGCTCGAGCTCATTCAAGTCGACTCTACGTTTGTGCACAACAGCAAGACCTCTCAAGCCCGAGGCTTCTAAGTTGTATATATCTCCTGGGGCGGGAAGAATAGTACCATGTTACCCAGGTCATCGTTATATGGGTGTTCCTGCACTTTAGCAAGTTCGTAATGGTGACAAGCATTAAAGCAGTGTCATAACGTCTTGTAACTCTTTCATCCACGGCTACAACGTGGCGAAAGCAAGATCAAGCATTGCCTCTTCAGACGTAGAACAATCAATGGTTTTCAGTTCACACTACCTCGATGCGAGCGTCAGCCTCTAAAGCAGCAGCATCGCCTCCGGTAGCTTGCACTGCACTTTCGAACAAACGTATCGCATCATCGTTCTGCTTCTGCAAATCCGCGTTATTTGTGAACGCGGCCGCACCACCAAAGAACTGCTTCATTCGTGCCGGGTCCTCGTGCATTGTCTCTTCAGCATATGCGTAGACTCGGCCGAACTTCCTCGCTAGATCCACCACAGCCTGGCTGCGTGGACGTCGAACTGTGTCGAATGCGGAAAGTGCAGCCTCGACTTGCTTGGAAGAGGTGATCTTGGATATGAGTGCGTCGAGGACTGCAGCGTCTTCGAGCGCTTGCGCTGCTCCGTTGCCGGCGAAGGGCATGCTGGCATGTGCGGCATCGCCCATCATCGCCACACGCCCGGAGTAGTAGATTGGGGCGTGGTCGTGGTCGGCAGCTGTCCAGGAGGCAGAGGTATCTCTTGCGACCATGTCGACGATCTTGCGAGCATCTTCGCTGTAGTCTTTGTACAATTCAGGGTCAAGAGGAGGGGCTTCGCCAGTTACTGTGAATTTCGCACCTCGAACGGCCACTCCAGCGCTCAAACGTGTGCCTTTGTTGACAGGGATGCAGTTGACATGACCTCTCGGACCTAGTAAGATGGGTACTGTGCGTGTCCATTTGGGATTGATGTGCTGTCTCGCGTACTCGGCCGTCACCATCGTTCGGTATACCTGCCATCCATCATGATTCACCGGCTTCGTTGCTGGATGATCAGGTCCAAGGATATACGCACGAGTTACGCTGTGGATTCCGTCCGCGCCGATCAGGCAATCAGCTTGTGTCTCCGACCCATCTTGGAACACAATCTTGACCCCTGCTTCCGCGCCACGATCCTCGATGGATTTCACTTTCTTCCCAAAACTGATGCGCTCCTTCGGAACCAACTCCAGCAATCCGTCCAGCAGGTCCGCCCGACTGACAGTCTTCCTGCCCTTTGCCTTTCCCAGCTCAGCGACCAGTTCCCCCATATTCGGACCCTGCGCAAGGATCACCTCTGTGCTCATCTCCTGATCTTCTTCGCCGATCTCCAGCGCTTTGTCAAAGTACACCTGGCGGACTTCGGGCCCGATCAGTGCCATGGCTTTGATCGCGTTCAGATGTAACGCCAGTCCGGCGCCTACATCTTTGTACTCCGGTACAGACTCGTAGATGTGGAAATGTACGTGTGATTTCTTGGCCAGTCCTGCGGCGAGGGCAAGACCAGCGATACCGCCGCCAGTAATAGCTACGTTGATGACAGGGCGGTCGCTTGTCATTGCAACCATACTTGCAAAGTGGGCGCGGGGGAAAGAAATAGGAGCTTTTCGAGAGGGAATTTGAGACGTGACGCGAAAGAGAAGCGCAAGGGAGTGGTGCTGGTTGAACAAGCCAGTAGGATGGCGAAGTGAAGGATGCATGAATGAAAGGCGATATCTCGGCTTGTGCGGAAACAAAAGATTCAGTTACTTACATTGTAGCAAGGACTTACATGAGACCCGAAGCCGACATGGGCATCAGGCTGTCGACAGCCGTAATGGGTCTTGGTTGAACGATAACATTGTCACGACAGTGCAGAATACAGGCATTGGGAAGTTGGAGGACGTCACGACTGCTGGCGTCGGGCCGGATCGCGAAAGTAACCCTAGCCTCGTGTGGAGCCGAACGCCGAAGTCAAGAATAGCAATGAAATGAGATATCTTTAACCATATGTTTGAGCACTACATGCAGGGGAGGGTGCTCGGTTGATTGAAGACTGATTCTCATGGTTCAAAGTCGAAGAGTCGGATGTCACATCACCTTCGTGGAGACTCGTGATCCATAAGAGCTGAATGAACGTATTCTTCAAGCGTAATCACTCGCGATTTTCATTGCCATGTGGACCTTGAATCACCGGCTGTTTTAATCATCCATAGGCTCCTTGTCCGGGCCAGCCCACTTGAGCTTATAATAAGGAATCCCTTCATGCTTGCTTTGCCAGTCGTGCAAATGCGCGCCGAATCCGACAGCTTCAGGCTGTGGGATGCGTGGGAACATGCCCATCTTGACGACGACTTTTCCAGGGTAAAGTTTTGTCTGCGATTTGACGGGACTATAATGGAAGTATTACTCATTTATGGCCAGACACGATTGTATGCGAGGGGAATGACAGATATCACATACTTTCCATCCTTGGAGCAGAAATATCGATCGACTTTGTTTCCGCTCAATGTTGCATAATCCTCATAGACCTGCAATGTGCCGTCGCGGTCATCAATCTGCACTTTGTCCTCGTCTATAAGCAGATTCGAAGCGACATATGACCCAGCGACTTTCCGGCAATTTGCACAATGGCACAAATGACCACGGGGCTGGTCAAATAGGCCCTTTTCGCTCAAAGTCACCGTTATGCTGCCGCAGAGACATGATCCGGTCAGGGCATCGGCAAACTTGCTCACATCGTGCTTTTTCGGGTCGCCTGTCGGAGCGTTGGGCATGATTGTTTGGTTTTCGTTTTACAGATTGTGCGAACAGAAAGCAACTTGGACGGCCTCGAGGTCCTCGGAAGAATTGGGAACAACGACTTCCTTTGAGCTTTCCAATGTTGACAACATGATGGAAAATAATAATGAGCATCTGACGTAATTGTCAATGCGGCGCCTATGAATTTGCGGAGGTACGTAGCTGAAAGACAGCTAGACAAGCTCTGAACTTCCTGTCGTCCGGTGACGATCTCGAAGGTGTGAGGAAAGCATTGTCAATTCTTCACAGTCTGTATTATAATCGTCATCTTAGCCACCTCGAAGCATATTTGGCGAAGCCACCATAAGCAGGATGTTTGAGATAGGAGATGCTGAACATGGATGACTGATGTTCATATTCTGAATCGGACATTGATGGTCGGCCGTCATTGTCACGTGAGAATCTAGGACCTGGAATTCAACATGATTCTCCTCGACTTCCTTTCCTTTATGTGCCTTATGTTCATGAATGCCAGCAGGTGTTTCAGCCGTTCCCAAATCTAACAAGAACGGCAATCCATCATTGACTTGACAAGAATCAGCGCTACACAGTTAGAGCCCTTGTATAGCAGACGTGGGCTATCGGCCTGCAGCATCTGTAAATTTTACATGTCAATTTTTGTGCGATTGCAAGGCGAGTGTCCGATTACCCATTATCACTTCTTGATGCATTTAGGTCTTGTGACTCATGGCGGTAGTCTGTCTGGTTGCCATTCAGCAGACTGAGTTTCACTTACGCAATGCTACTTGGCATTGAGTGACACTGAGAAATACGCCTCGATGTAGACCGCTTTCGACCAATGCCATGATCCGCACGAATTACCGCTTCGACACGAGGCTACGTTGTGTTTAGTGTGATTCGAGCAGCAGTGGAAGACAACCTCCCACTCCCCTGAGACTTCGAAGATGAAGCTGGCAGTATTGTCTGCGCAGGATAAGCTGTGCCTGGCTTGAGGAAGACACATATATGAGAAAGTCGTCTTCAAGGCTGCTCTCTGTGCCCCTGGAAGAACAAGAAAGCTTAAAAGACCTGTTACAGACTCCGTCTGACCTGAAGACATATATATGAGAAAAGTGTCCTCGCAGGACTTCTCTGTGCCTCTGTAGATATAAGAAGCCTCATTCCGGCCAGTTGCTCTCTAATCCTTTCATACATCTGCAGCATCTCTCGCGACGACGACGGCAAGAATAACTGGCATAGCAACATCATCAGACATATCCTCAGAAGCGATCTTGCTCATACTCTCTTCCACAACAATCACTATGCAATGGATGCACCTCGCATCTCTTGCTGCCTTGCTCGCAGAAGTTGCTACGGCCGCCCTTCCCAAGGCCAATGAATATGCGGACGACAACTGGTAATTCCTTCCTCAAGACATTGGGAGACTGGGCACTGATTCTGCATAGCCAGGAACTGCGCTATCGTCACCATGGACTTTTTACAAGATGTGTCGACATAGGGACACCCGCCACAAAAAGCATGTTCTTCACTGGTTGCAAGGCTTGGAAGCTTTACTACAATGCGAGCTGCACTTCTTCCTGGGACAAAGCTTCGGACATCAACATGGAGTCGATACACTTGGCAGACATCAGCGCTCATGGCTGCCACACCAATCTCACATTCTGGTCGGAGTACACCAGATCGTATCATGATGCGACAGTCGGGGTGTGTCTGATGTAAAGCCTTCGACCGCACAGCGACACAGTAGCGATGATGTCGAGTGTCGCAGGTAGAAACCAACTTCGAAAGTGCTAGTATTTTTCTCCGAGTATCCCGCAAGCAGCGTTGGCTTTGCTAGGAACTGATCGGTAATCACACTTGATCAGCTGGGAGAGGCATGTCGACTGCCATTACGAAGAAAGAATCTGGCGGATCATGGCGATCTCGGGTCGGCATTTATCTGATGGCTTGTATCTGTTCTTTGGCAGAGTTCCACATATCCTATATTTGGTGTGCAACAAGGTACAATCCTGCCGGACAGTGTTTCGGGGATGGAAATACTTCTGAGTCAAACTTCTTCAGCTTGCAAGAAATATGACACAGGACTGTACGGCCAAACCATGCGGACTTTCTCTGAGTATCAAGAACAACTGTTAATTGTATTGTTTCAGGTTGCATCTCGAGTTGTGAGTTCACGTGACGCCATAGATGACATGAGGTCTTGCAGAATGCACGGATACTCGCTGCGTGTTTACGGTGGCGGGGAAGTGCGGGCTGTGGCTGACGGAGCTCCAGCAGGCGGAACCTGGGGAGAGCTGGAGCTGTGCTGACGAGTAGACCGAAGGGGTACATGTACAACTACTGACAACTTCACTCCACTCACCCTTCATTCCAATCTCAATCCCGGCTTTTACCATGGGCGGAGAGGCAAACAACAGGATGGCTTCGAGCTCGTCCTCGGCCAAATACCCTCAACTTGCTGCTCGGCCAGTGGGCAAGCAGATCCACCATCTCTACAAGAGTCGTCTAGAGCAATTCCGAGACGGAGGACAGTATCGGGAACAAGGCCTCCTTGCTAAGTTGTACAAAGGGCGCCTGGCTGAAAAGGACAACATAAAGCTCTCCGTCTGGGACGCTCCCGACTTGTCACGGCCTACTTTCAAAGAGGCGACCAAGAAGGGCAATGAATACAGGGATGCGAAAAAAGGCGATTGGTTTGGCCCCAGCTGGAGTACACACTGGTTCAAGCTGGCATTCAGGATACCTAAGGAGTGGTCGAAGCAGGAGCAAATTGAACTGCATTGGGACTCGAACAGCGAGGCGATGATCTGGACCGAGGATGGTAACCCGTTGCAGGGATTGACTGGAGGAGGCGAACGCACTGAATGGGTAGTGCCCAAAGAATACCTGGTTTTCGACCAATGGCATACGATTTATGTCGAGATGGCATGCAATGCTATGTTTGGCAACCCAACCGGCGGAGATACCATTCAACCACCAGATCCCAGCAGATATTTCCAGTTAGCACAGGCTGATCTCGTCAGTGTCAACTTGGACGCAAGAGCGCTATTCTATGATTTCTGGTTCCTCAAGGACGCCGCAAAGGAGTTCCCGGACGACAGTTGGGAAGAGCATCAAGCACTCCAGGTGTGCAATGACATTATCGAGACGTTCATCGCTGGCGATGGCTCAGATGAAAGCATCAAGAAAGGCCGCGAGATTGGGCAGAAATACTTGGGTAATGTAGACACCCACAAAGTGTATGATAACGACAAAGAAGCGATCGTGACGGCGATTGGTAATTGTCACATCGATACCTGCTGGCTATGGCCATGGGCGGAGACCAAGCGGAAGATCGCTCGCAGCTGGTCGAACCAATGCAATCTGCTGGATCAATATCCAGAACATCAGTTCGTCGCGTCTCAAGCGCAGCAGTTCAAGTGGTTAGAGCAGTTATACCCATACGCATGGGACAGGGTCAAAGAGCATGTCAAGGAAGGCCGCTTCCAGACGATTGGTGGTAGCTGGGTGGAGCATGATACAAACATGCCATCTGGAGAATCTTTGGTTCGTCAGTTTGTCTATGGCCAACGCTTCTTCGAGTCACGATTTGGAGAACGATGCCGTACGTTCTGGTTGCCCGATACTTTTGGCTACTCAACACAGTTGCCTCAAATCTGCAGATTAGCAGGCATGGACCGCTTCTTCACTCAGAAGCTGTCTTGGAACAACATCAATGAGTTTCCTCACACCACTTTCAACTGGGTCAGTCTGGATGGAAGTCAAGTACTCTGTCATATGGCACCCTGCGAAACCTATACAGCAGAGGCCGATTTTGGTGACGTAAAGCGAAGCGTCACCAAACACAAGAGTATGGATCAGGACATCACTTCCCTGCTTCCTTTTGGCAAGGGCGATGGAGGAGGTGGACCGACCTTTGGCCATATCGAGAAGTTGCGGCGAGCCCGTGGTATCAGTGACAAAGTTGGTCTACTCCCACGGGTAAAGGTGGACACGGTCGAGAACTTCTTTGATAAGCTGGAGAAGAGAGTGGCTGAGGGAGACGCGGAGCTGGTAACTTGGTATGGTAAGTGTTTCGAGCTGGAACTGTCCATCATTGAGTTCTGATAAAATACTTCTTACGAGCGTCGGCTGACATTACTCCCAGGTGAACTTTATCTCGAGCTACATCGCGGCACGTACACAACTCAAGCAAACAACAAGCGTAACAACCGCAAAGCAGAAATACTCCTCCATGACATCGAGTACTTGGCAACCCTGGCGACGATTCAAGGGGACAAGGGTTACAAGTACCCAAAGAAAGATCTCGATACGATGTGGGAGAATGTCTTACTCTGCCAGTTCCATGACTGTCTACCGGGTTCTGCAATCGAAATGTGCTATGATGATTCTGACAAACTCTATGAGGTCGTCTTTGCAACAGGTAGCAAGATACTAAAGGACGCCATTGTGGCGCTCGGATTTGACAGTCCTGCCGTGAATAACACATCCAACGTGGTCGTCCAGACATTGGGTTGGAATCGGGAGGTGCAGATTGAAGGATCGAAGACTTCGCCCAGAGCTACCGTGAGACAAGGCAAAGACGACGTCTATATTCTTGAGAACGATGACCTGAAGGTTGAAGTCAGCAACGGGACAATCACTTCTCTGTACGATCTGAAGGCAAAGCGGGAAGTCATTCCAAAGGGAAAGAGAGCGAATCAGCTTGTGATCTTTGATGATAAGCCGCTCTATTGGCAAGCCTGGGACGTCGAAGTGTACCATTTGAACTCGCGTAAGGAGCTCACAGCCGAGAGTCAATCCGAGATCACCGAAAGCGGACCTGATCGTGTCGCCATCACCACAAAGACCAAGATATCTGACAAGTCATGGATCAAGACCACAGTATCACTCTCAGCCAGCAAGCATGGTGAGCAGCCGGCACTTGTCGAGACTGAGGCAGAGGTTGAATGGCATGAGACCATGAAATTCCTCAAGGTAGAATTCCCAACCACTATCACAAACACTGAAGCTTCTTATGAAACTCAATACGGCATCGTCCGTCGCCCGACCCACTACAACACTACCTGGGACATGGCGAAGTTCGAGGTTTGCGCACACCGCTTCTCAGACCTCTCAGAGAATGGCTATGGTGTGAGCATCCTCAACGACAGCAAATACGGCTTCGCCACCAGTGGTAACCTGATGCGCCTCAGCCTCTTGCGCGCGCCCAAGGCTCCCGACGCACACGCCGACATGGGCCGTCACCACATCCGATGGGCCATCATGCCACATGCCGGACCGCTGGATCATCGCACCGTCCGCGCTGGCTTCGAGTTCAACTACCCTACACGCATCCACCAGCATCCATCCCCAGCGGCCATCAAGGACGTCTTCCGCGCCTTCAAGTTCACCCCGGACTCCAACCCAAGTCTGATCCTTGACGCCGTCAAGCGCGGCGAGGATGACGCCGACACCAGCAACGGCGATCTGCCGCCGAAATCTGGCCGACACGTTATCTTGCGTGTCTACGACAGCTTGGGAGGGCAGGCCCGTGGCACCATCGCCATGGGCCCGGTCAAAGTCTCCAAGGCCTGGAAGGTCAATGTCCTCGAGGACGAACTTGAGGAGCTGAAGCTCAGCGCATCTGGGCTCGAGGTCGAGCTGCGGGCGTTTGAGGTCGCGAGCTATAAGTTGTTATTGGCTTGAGCTAGGATCTAGAGATGAGAAGACAAAAGGTGATATGAGACGTGTCTAAAGGTACTCATTCACCCGGTACTGCGTTCGTGCTCTTCAGAGTGATCAGGGTGTCATGGTCTGGACGGTTAGATGGATGCTGGGCAAATGGAAAGATTTGAGTTATGCACGAGATTGTACGAGAATATGCCTACATGTATGTAACAATCAAAACAAGGATGATGTATCGATAACACATGCCGCAGCACATGGCAAGGATACCAGGGAAGGTGAATGGAGTGATTCTGATGCTGAGAAGCCACACTACCAATAGCACGGATGGAATGATAAAATACTCTTTGTAGCGAGACTGTGCCAATTATGTAGTAAGAAGTGAATCGTCCAATTGCACATACCCAGCCTCATTCATGCATTTCCTTTTCGCATTTGCAGCGTCGTCTCGTCTCATCTTAACAGATTGGCATACACGGTCAGTTTCTCCACATCTAGGCCTTTACCATCGCCTTCCTTGGCAGCTGCGACCTCGATCTCGATGCGGTTGACGCCTTGAGCTAGACTACCTTCGTACATATGAGTGCGCCGGCCGGTCTCGGCGGAGAATTGTGTGTCGCGCTGCGTAAGGCGAGAGCCGTTGACGGTCACGAACATCTTGTAAGGTCGGCCCATGGACAGCTGTTTGGAGATGGTGGGCGAGATCTGTAGGAAGTAGTGGGTGGAGGCCATGGTGATGGTACTCGATTGGTGCGTGAGGGTCGGGTGAGGAGGGATGGAGATGCTGAGCGGGTTGGCGACTTTGAGCTGTGGATGTGTTGCAAGCGTTACGGATGGCAGGAGAGCTTGCTCGAGCGGGTATGGACGTATTGCGAGGGATGGCAAGGCAGCTGGTGCCGTGAAAGTATAGCTTGTGTAGCTGCTGACAGTTGGTTGGCCGGTGAATGGACTTCCACTTGCGGGTCGTCCATGGGGAGGCGGCATCATGCCATTCGCAAGAGAGGCTGGAACTGCATTGGTGAGGGCAGGTGTGGCGACACTCTCTGCCTTGACCGGTAATGTCGCTGGCGAGGCCGCGAGAGCACTGCTTTGTGGTCGTGGCTCGGTTGATGGGACGCGGGAGGTCGAATTCGCGTTCTCCTTGGTCGGTGCATTCGAGGTTGAGCCATTGGAACCTTCCTGTACGAGACGCTGTTGCCGTGCTAGAGCCTCACTATCAACACTTACACCAGGCGTCGGTGATGGCCGGTGTTGTCCGAGGTTCAGAGTAACTTTGGGTTTGGGTCCTCCAAGCTTGATACTCGGCCGCGAGGGTTCTTCGACTTTTTCTTTGGCATCTGCAACTCGGCGCTTGAAATGTTCCTACTTTACGGTCAAATGCTGACACTCGTCGCGCTGGAAGCGTTCGACTTACCTCAAACTCCGTCGCTAATGTGTACATCTCGCTGCCATCCTCATTGTACTCTTTGGCATTACGCCATATGAAGCTTGCCTCTTCCTCGAATGCAGCCCAAGTTTTGAAGTCGCTTATACCTGTGGGAGGTGCATGACCATGCTGACCACGAGCTCGTTTGCCCAAACTCTTAATACAGACTGGATGACGAATGACTTTGTAATAGTCCAGAAGCTTTCGGCTTGGCAAGTTGGCGAATGGTGTGTATATCTCCAATCCTTCGGAATCGGTATACTTCAACAGTTCTGACACCAGAAGTTGTTGCGCTTCCTGGAAGGTTTTACCGGTGAAGTCAGTCTCGCTACCATCGCCACCTTCGTCATCCCCAGTGGTAGCACTCGGTGCCACAGATTCTTTTCGTTCCGAGGGTGGCTCCGAGCCTTTCAATGGCACTGACCGCCGCCCCGGTTCTGCTCTTAGAGCTTGCGTCGCCTCTGCTTTTTGATCCTCATGTGTGCCATTGCCGTTTGCATGGCCATTAGAGGTCGGGATTGGCGTTGGAAAGGAAACGTAATTAGGGTCCTGTTGATAGGCAGGGTTGTGTATCTTCATGAAATTGTAGACCAATTTGCGTATTCGCTCCGCATCTTCATAAATATCGCTTTTTGGGGCATTGTAGTCCTTTGCGTTCTGCACCAAGCGTTTGAGGTCGCTCTCCAAGGTGGTTATGGTGGGATATGCATTCTGTTGGAGCTTTCTCTTGATGGTGTCGACTGCGATGGGAAGCTTTGTGAATTCATAGTAATCAGGAAGTTCATCTCGCGGAGGTAGTGTCAAGAACTCGGTCGCAATATGTCGGCCACTAAGCAAAGTCCATGAGTAAATTGTCGATCTCGATGGGGTTCGCGTTGCAAGGACTCACTATTTATCTGTAGCACGGTGCAGCTGTTCCACCAGTCGGAAACCCACTTCTTGGACCGTGTTCGTTTTTGATGTGGTATGCTAGCAAGGACGATCCATGTTAGCAAGTGACTCCTCGGCGGACTGGACCTTCGCTGCTTGTGCCTTTGCGCATGCGGTGGTCTGCTCGACGGCGGGTGACGGGAGTGCAGAGATGTGGGTTAGAAGATGCCGGCGCTCGCGGTCGTCACCTCGAACTGCTCGAACCCTCCTCTTCCTCTTCTCAACATCAACATTGCCAACATCTGACCTGCAAACATTGCCTGACACGACCAAGGATAGCAGCCATATTGTACACCCTCAAAGCCGTGCTCGACGACGAAAAGAAAGACCGCAACTTACCAGGAGCTTCAATTTTTTGGATGCGCTTCCATCTGAGGTGGAGGGGGTCGCGTTGGACGCTTTGCGCTTCCTTGCAGAATCCATCTTCCACCACGAGTCTTCGCGACGTTGTTATGCACCAAGCGAATGAATGACCTTGTGGAGCTTTGGTGTTATACTTGTTGGACAAACGAAAGAACCGGAATCTTCACAACATCAATCTAGTTACATCGAACGCGTCGCAGGGCATGAGGACAAGCCCTCTTGTAGAATACGGTACCCCAGATTCTTGAAATCACGTGACTCGTGTTTGCTTTTAGATGTAGATGAACAATAGACGAACAATCGCAAAATGCACAGCAGGTACGTCTATAGATAGTTAGTTTGCTCCAGTATCACAGGTTGCATATCATCGATGTGTGAAGTGATCGTGAGTTTATATACAGCTTTCTAGCATACCCTTGAAATATCACCTTCACAATGTGAGCTACATGTATATACTCTGACCATGTATCTATTATTCACCAGGAATCAGATGCTGGTGTAGCCATCTGAACTGCGTGAGTCCACAAAAGGAGTATGCATCGTGGTCACAGGTAGCTCGTATTGTTCCTTCCTTGTATCCCAACACCTTGTTGGCATGAAACAGCATCGTAGCTTTTGCTATTCTGAACAAACACTGTGTCCAATGTTTCACCTAAGACACTCTTACAGAACAGGGCGCATGCTCTTGTGACATATTCCAATCTTGGTGTGGCGCTTGATATCATCGACGTCTTACCCAAGGTGAAGTGTCGAGTGGACTGTATCGTTGTGCTATGGTTTGTCTTATGTCAAGCCCTTGATGCGAACGACTCTGATATCCAATGATCCGAAGCATGATGGAGTAAAATCGATCGTGGCTGCTAACGAGGCGGCTGATTTGTCATCCTGTTTCTCGAGTTGATGTTGCATGTCAGCTAGATGAAGTAACAACGGTACTCTCACCTGTAGTTAGGGCATCGTGATGCACCCCAGACGAATCTCCGAGCAGAAGCAAGTCGATACTGTACTTCAGCTGACCGAGAGTATGTCGGTAGCGTCAAGTGCTCTTCGTCGCGTCTTGGCTAATGGCCAAGCACTCTTCTTGATACCTAGGTCTTTCATCGACAACTCCGCGACAGTTTGCTATATCTGTCGATGACCAAAATGTAGCGCTGACTAGTATCAGCCGGCCACGGAACTGTCCCTACAAGCAAGTATAGAGTCCATCTTTTCATCGCGGCATATCTGCTGTGCGGAACCTCGTATCGCGTGATTCATCATATCAAATTCTGCAAGGATGCGAGTCTGAGGACGGGCGCGAGTACTGTATCTAGATGCGGCCCAGAAGTCATTGCGAAGCGTTTGAGCGCGATATCAGAAGGTGGGTGGCAAAGCAAGTACGTGACGAGCTGAAGTCGATAGAAGTGAAGTCCAGGGACGCGCGCTTGCCCAGAATGGGCCAGAAGTGGAGACCACGGAAGGAGTGAGGAGGTGATTCTGCAGCGTATCCGATAGCCGCACATGGAAGACGTCCATGTACGCCCAGCACGCCTCCACGACGAGACCGAATCAAGTTGAGTTATCTCGACGTTGCGCGAAAACAATTGCGGGCAGAATTGAGGACTCGGCTCGGCGGTTACGGTCACGGTCCCGATCAAACCTCGAACCCCCGATCTTGAACCTCGAATCCACATATATTATGCAAAGACACGCCAACATGACACCTTCATGATATCAAATTGCTCAAAGACAATGGTCACGTATTGGTTCACCGAGACAGACGGCCAGAATTAAAAATGTCCGCGGATGTGGTTCCCGCCAACTCGATGGGCGACTCGGCTACAAATGGAGCCAATGTCTTTGGTATAGGACAGCCAGCCATATCTTTGAGCTTGAAATCACCGACCATCAAATTTCCAATCGCCGTTGAAGAGGATGAATCGACTCTTTCTCTGTCAGGGACCGATGTATCTAGTGCATCAAGAGGAGTTTTGGATGGTGCGTGGCGGCAAAGCTCGTCAGAGTCCGCCACCAGCACTGGCGTCACTTCAGTCTGCTCCTCAATCATCACAGACTCAAAGGAAGAGTCAGGATCAGTCCAGCCAGTTTCTGCTCGCAAGCGTATGGCAGATGGAACACTTAAGCCATCAAGGATCGTCACGTTGAGCTCAGCACAACAAAGCCCAGTCAAATCACTGACAAACTCCCCATCGCTAAACAATGACTATCTTGAGCAGAACTCCAAAATCGCAGCCTCTGCATCTCCGAAGAAGCGACGAGGGAGGCCACGAAAGGAGACATCTACACTTTTCACTCCTCTCCCAAAGGCTCGACGAGCCTCGATGATCTCGAGTCTACAAGACGCGGTGCGACCTCGCTCCTCTATACCAGCCCGACTTAGAGTCGATCTCTTTGCAAGCCAATGTATCGAGGCTGCGCATGCCGCCCGGCTGAATCCTTACGCCTTACATCCTGAGGAACATGATTTGCTCGTCAACCAGCTGATGACCCCAGAAGTGACCACGTACCTCAACATTCGGAACGCAATTCTCAGAGTCTGGCACCAAAACCCTCTCTGTATTGTGACGGTTGAGGAAGCTGCTGGATGTGCCAAGGAAGGGCGATTCTTCGGACTTGCTGAGGTCGCCTATAAATGGTTGGTGCGGAACGGCTATATCAATTTCGGCTGTGTGGAGGTGCCACAAGACAGCCCTGCTGTATCAAAACCGAGGAAGAACGGCGTCAAGCGGAAGACCATCGTTGTCGTCGGCGCAGGTGTTTCAGGATTGACAACAGCAAGACAATTAGAAGGTCTCTTCGCACAGAACTCAAGTTATTGGACAGATCTTGGCGAACAACCGCCGAAAGTTGTTGTGTTGGAGGGGCGGAAACGGATTGGCGGCCGCGTGTTTTCGAAGCCATTACGGAGCCAAGTCGCTGGGAGTCTACCTGATGGGCTGAGGAATACGGCCGAGATGGGCGCTATGATCGTGACAGGTTTTGAACATGGAAATCCGCTTGATTCGGTTATCCGAGGCCAACTCGGGATACGATATCATCTAATGACAGACGCACTTACAATTTATGACACGGACGGTGAGCCAGTTGACGAACATCAAGACATGCTGAACACCGAATTATACACGGATATCTCTGATCGAGCCGGGGAATTTCGAGCCTTACCGAAGCGAATAGACACACTCAAGGGAGATGAAGAGCTTGTTAGGCGGTGCAGAGATCCTGTCTCACAGGGATTGGACAGCTTCCAGCTGGAGCCTTTCTTCGATCCTCTCGACGGCCAGAAGCAAAAGGTGCAATACCGGCGAGGAAGACGACGGAACGCGCCTCCTGGAACAGAGAAAATTACAGGCAGGAGCAGAGTCGTTGAAGAGAGTGATGCAACTCAGAGCGCGGCAAGAGCAGCGAAGAGCATGGGTTGGCAACTCAATGATGGTATTGGGAAGAATCAATCCATCTCTCTACATAAAGTTGCCAAGTCAAGCCGGCATCCGACACTCGGATCAGTGATGGATGAGGCGATCGAGCAGTATCAGGATCTCATTGACCTCGCACCACAAGATATGAGACTACTCAACTGGCATCATGCCAATTTGGAGTATGCGAATGCAGCACCAGTATCGGCATTGAGCTTAAGCGGACATGATCAAGATACTGGGAATGAATTTGAGGGCGCTCACTCAGAAATCATTGGTGGCTATACCCAACTCCCTCGAGGCCTGATGAATCTACCGACCAAGCTTGACGTTCGGTTTGACTGCGCTGTGGACAGTATACACTATGACCACTCGGGTGATATGGGCGATGACATCGTCTCGAAGGTCGTTTGCACCAATGGCGATGTGATCGAGGCGGATGAGGTTGTCGTGACGGCGCCACTTGGCGTGCTTAAAGCGCATACAATCGACTTTGACCCTCCACTCCCGTCCTGGAAGCAAACTGCCATCAGTCGCATGGGGTTTGGATTGCTCAACAAAGTAAGTGCTGATCGCTTCGACCATTGCCTCCCGCTAATACGCATCTAGGTCATACTACTGTACGATAAGCCTTTCTGGGACGAGAGTCGAGACATGTTTGGACTATTGAATGAACCAGAAGAACACGACAGTCTTGAGACCGTAGAGTATGCAAGAAGGAGAGGCCGCTTTTACCTCATCTGGAACGCATCAAAAACCAGTGGCCGCCCCATGTTGGTGGCGCTCATGGCTGGACACGCCGCGCATGAGGTCGAGACCACAGACTCGTCTGCACTATTAGAGGAAGTCAACGGTCGACTACGTAGTATATTCCCGGATCAGCATGTTCCGGATCCACTTGAGGTGATTGTCACCAGATGGAAGAGAGACCCGTTTACGCGAGGCACATATTCGTATGTCGGGCCAGAGACGAAGCCAGGCGATTATGATCTCATGGCAAAGCCGGTCGGAAATTTACATTTCGCAGGCGAAGCTACTTGCGGGACACATCCTGCGACAGTACACGGAGCGTTCCTTTCTGGGCTGCGAGTTGCTGCCGAAGTCATGCACTCACTTGTTGGACCGATCGTGTTGCCAAATCCACTCGTGAAATCGGGACCGTACAAGCAGGAGCCGGTGAACCTGGTGACAGCACAAGTAGCGCAGCCACACCACCAACACTACAGTGCTCCAGCTGCAGCGCTCAAGAACGACAAAACGGGCGGGGAGGAGCTGAGCGATACCATCGAAGTCTACCATCCAAGAATCAAGCAAGAACCAGGACTTGCGCAAGATCCGGTTGCGCCTGTCGCACAGCCTACAGGGTATCTGTCGAAATCTTCCAGTCACCCACGCCAGAGTGTTTGCGCTGCGGACCCCTCCTTTTGGGCTCACTCGCAAAGCGACAATTTCGACCATGAAGCTGATGTGCTCGGCGCCATCATTGCACGTATTGGCGAACGTCCTGTGAAGCCGACCAGGCCTGGTGTCAACCCATTCCTACTCTATACCAAGAAGCACTGGGACGAATGCAGAGACTTCTGCGCCAAAGGCACAGCAGGAGCTGGCCGTGATGCGATCCGGCAGACGCTGGGGAAGTGGTGGAAGGCACTGTCTGATGCAGAAAAGGCACCGTATCTGCAGCAAAGTCAGAGTGCGCAGGAGGCGGCTGACCAGCTGCGACGCGACTGGGAGCAGAAGTCGACGGAATGGGATCGTGAGGCACGCCGCATCCGGGAAGAATACAGACGTGACCATCCGCTTTCACAGAGTGCAACGACTGCTGGGACCGCGTCGACGATTGGAGTCAGCAAAAGGAAGACGAATGTGAGCAATTGCGTTGTCCTGGATCATGCATGAAGCTGCGCAGCGAGGCGATGTGACACTGGGTTTATTGGGGACGACTCTGGCTCGGTGACATCCATGTATGGCTTACTTTCATGCCTAGACAGGATGTGTAGCTCGGGCTTACATTCGTATGATGAGCAGTTTAATGGCATTTAGCATGAGTGAATTTCTAAGATTCTAATCCGCAAAGCATCGTTGTGAAATGAAGCCATGGTGTATTTTCCTGTCCTTCCGTACATGAGTTTACATGTACCTCAAGACAGATAAAGATTGTGTACATCTTCTAACTATTCTTCTCACGAACATGAAATATCAGATCAGTCTGCAATGATGTGATCATTGTCCCATGATATATGTCGACGATAATTGCCGTCAACGGATCCGAGGCAGTCCGAGCAGACTAGACGGAACATCTCGAACCTCACTACCGTCCGCCCATTATCACTCGCCTCACCACCGACCGGAACCCGTCAGAAGCAGCCATTGAAACACGCCGTGCATCTATCTTTATCTCTGCTTCCCCTAGGCCGCATGTTTCGTCCTCATCGACCCTTCGTCGCCGCCGCCGTCGCCGCCTCTGCTCCTTTCACCACGCTGTCAGCATCACGTGCGTCAGGCCTGTTGTCGTCGCTGCAGCGAGTGGCCTTGGACCCTGTCCATCACCGTCTACTTTGCCCCACCAGCGTCAACACCCGGAAATTCTCTCTCATGCAAGCCCGCCGCCGTTCAGAACAGCTCTCCCACCACCTCTCTACTTCCTCTTCCTCCTCCTCTCCATTCTCAACGACTACTAAATCTTCTTCCTCCTCAAATCCACCGACCAACTCATCAACATCGCCCACCATGGCCCCCACCTACACCACCCGCAAGGTCGGTGCCCCGCACACCCTCGAGCACCGCATCTACATCGAGCAGGATGGCAAGCCCGTCTCCCCCTTCCACGACATTCCCCTCTACGCCAATGACCAGCAGACCGTGCTCAACATGGTCGTCGAGATCCCCCGCTGGACCAATGCCAAGCAGGAGGTGAGTTGCAGCTGCAGGAATCGTACGAGCTGTCCCCAGCTGACCAATTCACCCACCACCAGATCTCCAAAGACGAGGTCCTCAACCCCATCAAGCAGGACACCAAGAAGGGCAAGCTTCGGTTCGTCCGCAACTGCTTCCCCCACAAGGGTTACCTCTGGAACTACGGCGCCTTCCCCCAGACCTGGGAGGACCCCAACGTCACCCACCCCGAGACCAAGCAAAAGGGCGACAACGACCCCCTCGATGTGTGCGAGATCGGCGAGCTGGTCGCCAAGCCCGGTGAGGTGAAGCAGGTCAAGGTTCTTGGTGTGATGGCGCTGCTGGACGAGGGCGAGACAGACTGGAAGATCATTGTCATCGACGTCAACGACCCGCTTGCTCCCCGCCTGAACGATATCGAGGATGTGGAGCGACACCTGCCAGGTCTCCTGCGCGCATCGAATGAGTGGTTCCGCATCTACAAGATCCCTGACGGCAAGCCCGAGAACCAGTTCGCCTTCTCTGGCGAGTGCAAGAACAAGAAGTACGCCATGGATGTGGTGCGCGAGTGCGCCGAGGCGTGGGAGAAGCTCATCACGGGCAAGACCCAGCCGGGTGGAATCGTTCTGTATGTGTTTGCAATGTTTCTCCCAAACTCCTAGAAGTGGAAATTTACTGACCATTGTTACTTCATCTTACAGCACCAACACCTCCGTCTCCCACAGCGCCGACCGTACCGATGCCAGCAAGCTCAACATCCCCAAGGGCGAGGACAAAGCTCCCGCTCCTATCGACTCGTCGATTGACAAGTGGTTCTACATCTCTGGAGCTTCCGCTTAGATTTAGTTTCCAGAAAGAAGGAAAGAACGGTAGTTTATTGCCAATCAATACAAGTGTAGGCGCAGAAGATACGAGTATCCATCTTTCGCCTCGTAAAAGCAATATACAGCTCTCATTGAGTGTTTTACACACACATCTCGGCTCTTGAAATTGCATCCCCACAACATCTGATGGCTGAGTCCTGGAAGAATATCTTCACTCCTTGCCGTTCCAACAATAACCAAATGCGAGCACCCAGACGTATGTGATCATGACGTGCATCTATTCCCCATTTGAGAAGAAGCTGTTTTCTGTTTGTGGAGAAGTCTTGATTCTACGCGTATGTAGTTACACCGATCCCGTGACTACAGCATGAAGTCTAGTGGTACAGATCTATGCATCCGCTTCCATGTATACGTGCATGACAGAACTCTTCTCTGGCGGTCTTCCCCCAACTGTCTTATGACATGAATCCACCCTTCCATCCCGAAGTGCACCGTTGAATTTTGCCGTTGGTAAGATGAAGAAACAAACACGCTAATTGATAAAGTTGACGCAGAAAAAGTGCAAGATCATGCTGCCGAAGACGTAATCTGCGAAAGCCCTGTATATTCACTGATTTAGCCAAAGAAACTTTTATCCTTTCATCCGTCCAGATATTGGGCATCGAGGCAGAAAGCTTACCGCTCATGTGACGTCTCGGGAAAATCGGCCTTGTTGGCGGGATTCGTTTGGATGCGCAGCGAGGCGGTCAGGACGAATTGGCCGACGGTGGCGGAGAAGCCGGAGAGGAAGGCGTTGAAGGGCTAGAATTGTTTGATACAGGTTAGGAGCTGACTTTCTTTTCTTGCTTGTTCTTTTGGTACGGGGAATGGAAGTGGGCAGCGGGATTGTGATTTCGGGGGTGTTGCGGCGGGACTATGGAGTTCAGGCATGCATCGAGAATACGCCTGGAGGAGATGGAACAGAGTATGTTCCAAGGACCTGCTCCGTGCGAACAAAAGCAAACGGTATGAGAAGAGACGTACAAAGTTGCCCGCAATCACGCAGTATACGAACTGCAGCCCACCAACCACCAGCAGAAACGCCATGAAAACATCGAGCAGCTTCACCCGTTGCGGCGTCTGGTCCAGGTAGTTGTTCCACACCCCGAGCACGATCTGTTGCGCATCTTGGGCGTTTCGAATTTGTGAAGAGGATGCTGAGGACGATGATGCGGCCGGTTTGGCGGGTTGTGTGAGCGAGGTCGTGTTGGATGCTTTGTAGGCGGAGGGGGGTGCGGCGGCGGGAGAGGGGGTCGCGGTCGCTAGCTTTCGGGGTGGCATGGTTGGCGAGTTCGTGAGGAGTTCAATAGGCGAGAGGATATGCTGTAGATATCGTGGAATGGAGTGATCGTTTGTTGCAGTGGTATTGCTAGTGGTAATTGTACAGGTGTAGTTGATGTCGACCAATGGCATGTGAGGACAGCTTGTGAGTTGAGGTCCCAAATCCAATGTTGAAGAGTGCCTGAGGCTACCACGATGAGGGCAGCTCGAAGCTCAGCATCTCCGAGGCTGATGTTACGTCAATCGCAAGCGGGCTTCGAATGCAGATCACGACATCGTCGCACTGTTAGCGAGACAACTTCTTCGTTCTTTTCTTGCCATACGTCGAAACAAATCTATCAGCTAATCGCAAAGAAGAGTTCGAATATCGAAATAGCCCATGTCCACCACAACGAAAGCAAAGACCAGCGACACCAACATGGTAAGCATTGCAGCATGCGCATTCCCTCTCTAATAAGTCCGAACGACATAGCTAACTCCACCTTCCAACACAGTCTCTCAGGTATACACCTCTCTCATCTTCGCGGTACAAGCATTGAACTGAAATAACAACCCTAGCCAAATTGCCTACATCCTCGCCGGCCTGACTGCAGGCGGTGGAATCACAGGCTACGTCCGCGCGGGCTCGATCCCCTCGCTTGTCGCAGGTTGCAGCGTTGGCGCACTCTACGCGCTCGGCGGCTACCGCATCCAGAACCGCCAGTCTTACGGTATCGAGCTTGCGTTGCTCGCCAGCGTTGTCCTGGCAGGCAGCTCGATCCCCCGTGCGCTCAAGAGCCGGAAACCACTTCCCGCCGGATTGAGCGTGCTGGCGCTGTTGGGACTGTACAACTTTGGCATGGCGTTTGCTGGGAAGTAGAGGGTTGGACACGAGGGACTGGAGGAAATGGAGCCTGGGATATGTCGGGTCGGTGTATGCTGTAGCCATCTATGGAGACAACAAATATCACATTGATGATATATATCACTGCTTCACAATGATCTCAAGCTATCCCAGATCGTGGAATATCGTAGAAGGTCGTGCGAGCTGAACACGTATGCAGACTGCCAACAGTATACCTTATAGTAACGAGGGGATATTCTCACCAAAGCCCTACCCAGCTGTGTAGGCAGCGCCAATCAAGCTCTCTCAAGCGATGCCATTGAACGTCAATCGCAGGCCTCCGACGACAGGCTCCACTCGTGCGCAAATTCCTGAGCGTGGCAGTTTCAGCAAAAGCAAGCAGAACAGACTTTGTCACTTATGTATCTCCAAATGCAAAATCGTCTGTAGAACGCACCCGAGCAGTGGAGTATATGTAGGAAGTTCTAGACTTGCCAGATTCCCATGACTTTTGCATCGGAGAAGAATTGGCGATTGGACCCAAGAGCAACGTCAGCTCGTGCCATATCCACCGACCACATCGTTGATACGATGATACACGCGATTCCGGCCCTGCAACTTCCAGCTCGATGACCTCAAACCATGCTCAATCGCCCACCGACCCTTCGGCGCTATGAACGATGAGTCCTCATCTTCCGCCGCCGCAGCATCCTCCTCCGCCCAGCATGACGAGCCCGAGCCGCCCAGTGCGACGGACATTGCGGAGAGACGAAGGGCGAACCGACGATTGTTCAATCTCAAGAGAGGCGACTTGCTGGATGACCTTCTCCAGAGCATTGACATACTCGTCTATGCCGAGCTGAGCTGTATCTATTACATGGAGTACGCGCAGCAATTGTATACGTAGTACTTCAATACGGGACGCTGACGATCACGAAAAATAGCTGCTTCTTCTGGCGATTTTTCCTGCGCGTCATGGTACATTTCATCATGCTCACGCCCAAACCGGCTATCCTCCCACAAGCTCCCCCTGAGAACAAGCCGTTCATCGGTGCAATCCTGGGGAGTAGCGCGCTGTGCTTCGTCCTTCATGCCCTCCAGGACGTGCCCTCTGCGGGTGAGGCGACGAGAGGCTATATGCACGGCGGTCTTGCCATGGACTTCATCGGGCAGAAAGGTCCGACGAGTCGGACCCGGCTCTTGCTGCTGGATCTCCTCGTTGTGTTCCTCCAGCTCGCACAGCTGTCCGTCTACCTTACCTCTGAGAAGTTGAAGGAGTCGTCTAAGACGCCTCCCGCCAGCGGGCGCAGATCTGCTGCCGCACGGCAAGATCTTGACTCCGAGGAGCGTGGTGTCAGACGGTCCGCTGAGAGTCAAGACATCGAGATGCAGAACCTTAACCCGTCGAGCACCGCGTCAGAACCTTCTCTCGACGATACCACCGCCGCTACGCCAGCAACTTCCGAGCAAGAACGGCTACATGCAGCCACGACTCCCGAGCCACGAACAGATGCTCACATCTTCGATGCTTTCAACTCCGGTCAGATCGTCATTGCAGATCTGGACCTCCCGCATACGGTGCAAGAACAGTTTTGGTCCTATCAGTTCGAGCACGGGGACAATGCTGATCACGCTCGAAACATGCGCGCGAACATCACAGGACAGCTGTTAAGGTTGCGTCTTGGCCGATTTGGAGGTCGTACGGTACAGAATCTCTGACATGTCGAGTAGATTAAGATCGATTACGTAGGCTGGTCATCAGCACGATGCTTGATATGAATTTCATTGCGGCACGATCACACGACACATTTGGCACATCATCTGCACAGAAGAGTCTTGACAGCGTCACAGCACCCTCCAGGTTTGCGATTGCCTTTTCCTGGTGAACTTGGGGCGAGTCAAGTCTGTATCAGTACGATGCATTATGAAGCTCATAAAGGAAGGGGTGTAGGATCATGCTTCGCCCGGCAGTTGGGTTGAAGCGACATTACACTAGATGTACATTAGTGTCACAAATACAAGTCTTCCTCGAAAGCTCTTATCATGATAGCGCTGCATTATTTCATCTCTCTGCAAGTATCCCGCCAATCTGCAGACACAGATCCAGCACTGTCAGATGCTCGTCACTCCCATCCACCAGCCTCTTGTCCGCTTCTGAGAACACCAGTACAATGCGGCCCTTCTGCCAGTCCCCTGTTGCCTCGTCGACGAGCACTACCTCGTCGTACAGCTGTGCCATGACCTGTGTTGCCGACCATCCTTCCGCAACCAAGTCCTCCACCACTTTGGCGACGCGTGCATACAGCGTGCCACCCTTCGAGCCAGGCTGTATCGCTGTGAGGAGACCATCAATCGTCGCGGTCGGGATCACACCAGCGATGTCTTGAATACTGCTCACGGTGACAGCTTTCCGGGTTGCTGCAGAGTCAACCTCCATCTCATCGTCCTCGTCCTCTACCGCTGTCCGTTTCCGCTTCTTCTCCGCCGCCCCACCGGCCTGCACAGCTCCCACCAACCGCGCCGCTGACTGCAAGAACGTGATGGCTTTTCGCAAATCGCCCTCGCTGCTCTTCAGCAACGTCTCCACCACGCCATTCTCCAACGTGACGTTCTCGAGTCTTGCGATGTCCTCTAGCCGCCGCCCCGCATTCCCCTCGTCCAGCATCTTGAACCGGAACTTACTGCACCGCGACGCTAGCGGGTCGATGATGCGCGTCACGTAGTTGCAGATCAGACAGAACCGTGTGATCTTACTGTACGTCTCCATCGTGCGACGCAGCGCCGACTGGGCATCCTGCGTCATGCTGTCCGCCTCGTCCAGCACGATGATCTTGTACGGCGGACACGGGTATTTCTTGCGGTACTCGACTCCGGCGGGGCCAGAGGGGGGATTGGAAAGCTGCATGCGCGCAAAGTCCTTGACCTTTTCCCGGACGATGGAGATGCCGCGTTCGTCGGAGGCGTTGAGTTCCAGCACACGGGATTTGATCAATTCCGGGCCGTAGAGTTGTTTTGCTAGGGCGAGGACGGTGGACGTTTTACCTGTGCCTGGAGGGCCGTAGAAGAGCATGTGCGGGAGATTAGCGGACTGGAGAGTCCGCCGTAGGACAGTAACTGTGTGGTCTTGTGCGGTGACATCGTCGAGCGACTTGGGCCGGCTGGCGACATATCGTCAGTATGTGCATCCATGACTTTATGCTTCGAGGTGGATTCGCCTACTATTTCTCAACCCAAGGCTGCGACCGGTTGTTCTCGACCGGTGCAGCCTGTTTTGATGAGCCAGCAGACGCTGCTGCTGCAGCTTGTCGTGCTCTTATATCGAAGAAGCTGGCCATCCTGTATGCTTTGCCTTTATTGAACTATATGGAGACTGTCAGACGCGTCTGAAGTTGGGAGAACGCGTCGTTGGAAAGCACTACCGAAGATTCCCCGGCGGATCGGCCACACTTCACTCCATGGTTTGGTAGGACATATATATATGACGCCACTTTCAAGGTTTATCATTTATTCGAGCATCATGAGAGTCTTCAGAACTATTTCTGACAAGATCTGAACCTACTGTCTCATAGCTTGCATCATGGCTGACGACGAAGAAGATGACTACATGAACATGACCTTCGACGGGCCCGCGTTCCAAAAGCAACCAGAAACGGCACTTCAGCGTGCTGCTCGTCTGAAAAAAGAAGCTGCGGAACGTGGCCGTCCAATATCCAAGGCCGAACGTGCGGAACGAGAAAAAGCAGCTCGTGAGAAAGCACTGGCCACGGCATTGCCACCGACCAACAAGGGCGCCAAAATGCTAGCCAAGATGGGCTTCGTTCCTGGTTCTGCTCTGGGTAAGTCTGAGACTGCACGTGTGACCCCGATTGAAGTTGTGATGAAGGGCGATCGTGGGGGTATTGGCATTGATGCGGACAAGAAACGGAAAATCCGTGAGGCGGCAGAGGAGGTTTTGGAGGGAGAAAAACGGCAGAAGCTCGAGGTGGAGGACTTCCGGGAGCTCAATGCGAAGCGAAAGGCAGAGAAAAGGAACGAAGGTATGATGTGGAGTGCGATGTCAACGTTGGAAGATTTCGAAACGAGGAATGACGATCGTGGTGAGCGGGATGTGTCCAAGGAAGAATCAGCAGACGGGAGAAGTCCTGTAAGAACCGACGACAGTAAGCCATTACGCCAGATTAACGTCCTCTATCGACCACTCGTAGCTCGAAGACGCACGAGGGAAACGAACAGACGGCTGCATAAGTATGACATGGACGGTAGACTATCGAACCGTGGGGACTACGATAGAGACCAGGATTATGATGACAAAATCGCATTTGGTGTAGAAGAACAAGACATTGATCCTGACTTCGACGAACCGGATGAAGATGTCGAACTCGAGGACTTTCAGGCATTGAGTGCGCGAGAAAGACTGGATAGAATCGTCACAGAGCTTCGAGAGAAGCACTGGTATTGTTTCTGGTGCAAGTTCAAATACCCAGATCGGGAGATGGATGGATGCCCAGGAAGTGAGGAGGACGACCATGAATAAAACCAACGATAAAGAACTTTATTATAGCAACGAAGAAGAAGTTGGCCCTGGGGTCACAGTCGTCTTGATATACTTGAAATCAAGTATCATTCTCATTGGGGGTGCCAGCTACACCTCATCTTTCCAACACTGTGAAGTTTTGCCCAGAGTCTCGCACAATTTCATCCTCTCTCCAGGTTACGTCGATGACAGTTGAATGTATGCTTTGGTGCAATGCACTCTTGGTGACTCAATTGCTGACGAGTCATATGTTTACGCCCTAGAACTGCTGTGGTAGCATCCTCAGCTGGTTTGCCAAAAATCTGTAGTACAGCTTCAGCAGCCGATGCCCGGTCTCTTCTCTGCACCACTGATCAAGTCTGCTCACTTCCTCTAATGGCCGGCTGGTGTCAATACAAAGAGCATCGCATCTACCTGAGTGCTTGTCTTGCTCAAGACCATATCCTCTGACTTTGCACTGAACCCAGCATGACGTGAACCTTACCAGAAATGTGTATCCGTGAGCCTTCTGCCGCGATAGACATGCTTCTGAGAGTACTGGTAAAACCTTGTCGAGCTCGATGTCGTTGAAGCGCACCAAGTCTTCTCGCTTACCCCTGTAGACCAGGACCTTTCCTAGATTGAAGATGAGGGTTTGAGGTCTGATACTGCTTACTAGGATAGCCTCAAACAGCTCTTTGTAGCCCGAAAGAGGCAGGCAACCAATTTGGATGGTGATGATCCCGAGGCAGGACAGGTGCTGTGGATGGATCATTCTTGGAATGTATCGGAGTGCTTCAAGCATTCTCAAACTCACCCAGTCGAACAAGTTTGATGTACGTTTAAGCGAGACGATTCGAATTTCGAGTCTGGTGGCGGTGTAGAAAAGGTTCATGGCTTCGTAGTACGCTCGACGGCACGTCAATGCTAGAGCGTGTGGGTAAATGATGTGGTTGCCCCGAGGATCTTCGAAATGGCGTTCGGCCACACAAATGTCCCGAACCCTGTCTGGATGTCCACTGAACTGAACGATCAGAGGGTCATCAGTTGTGACAGTGTACTCGTAGACCATTTGCCGAATCTCTCCCGGCAATAATCCAATCGGCGAGTCGTCCATGGTGTCTTGTTTCACTGCGCATCGACGAGTGTGACATGCAGTGTGTGATGAAGGTATGGTGAGTAAGATAAGATGCGGGCGAATTTGAGTGAAGAAGCGCATCGAGTTAAAGTCACATGCGTAGGTAAAGGTGAAGAATTGAAACATGACGGGTCACTTGTCAAGGTGACAGTTCCTGCCTGGAAGTCGAGATTGATTGCATAACCGACTCGATATCGATGTCTTACGTGAAAACGAACGTAGTGAGCCAAAGCAGACTACTTTCCAAAGTTAGGTCTTTTAAAGACTCATATTGGGATAGTGGCTTGGGTGCTCAGGAAGTGAGGAAGTTGAGCACAAATGATCCAGTGATCAAGGAATGTCAACATATATATCGCAGCGAGGCAGCATTGGCGGACTGTTGTGCGTCTCAATGTGCTCGACTGAGATATCCGTGATAGGTGTGTTCAAGCACAGCAACTTCGATACGGCAGGGTGCATCACTCCTGGGAAAGTTCCTGTCCGTTCGTACATTGACCGTGTTGTGGAATTATTCTCCTCTTGGCTCTTGCAGCCCGGAATTTGATACGCGCCACATACCTAGCCCTTAACGATCTCAAGCACTTCACTAGCATATCATAGGCTCTCAAGATACACTCGTCAGTTTCTCCATGCTGCATCATCTCGAGTTTATGAGCTTCTTCGATGGCTTGACTGGTGTCGATACGAAGTCCAGCGTCGAAAAGGACCATTTCACTATTCGCACGGTACCAGCGAGGGTGATGGGCGGACTCAGTTAACAGCCCGAATCTTCTGATGCCTAGGATCAATTTATGCTTGGGCGATGCCTGCTGCGAACAGTAAATCGGGAACAAGACATGTCGCACTGTGCGAATGCTGACGAGATCTTCCTTGAGCCCTATTTGATAACCCGAAGGATCAACCCTATCAACTTCGACAATTCCGCACTCGAGAACGAATGTCTTAGGACTGAGATCATTTGCCAGAATGATCCTGATAAGCTTGTTATAGTATGTAACCGTCATGGCAACCAGATGGATGGTAAGGGACTGTACATAGCATAGATGGCGTATATGCATCGTCCGAGTCACATATTTGAGTGCTTCGAACGTTCTCGAGACTACCCATTCTTCCCTGCGCACAGTGTGTTCTGGTGGCACGAGTTCGATACCGAATTCGACCCTGGCGTAGAGAACGCCTATGGCCTCACGGAAGACCTGACGACAGGTCGAGACCAGCGCAATAGGATGCCTAAGCAGCTGACCTTGGCTGCTCACAATTCGACGCGTGGTCGATGAAAGATGACAGGCCTCTAGGCGACCAGATAGCTGAACAATGAGAGATTGATTAGCTCCAAGTACGTATTCGTAGATCTTGTTGCGCAGTTCCGCTGGTAGTCTCCCAATTGGCGATTTGTCCATGTTCGATGACAGATATTGCTTTGATCACTGCAGACAGGATGCACTCTGGCGGCCTTGGAGCGGAGAATGTGATGGTAAATGTCAGAAGAACACGTGCACGAATATTCAAGCACTGTTTGCTCACGCAAGCCAGATCATGTATGTCTGAGGTAACGACGTCTAGCCAATGTGATGGATACATCCCAGGGTCTACATCAATCGATAAAAGACTTTAATGAATGAAGGAAACACGCCAAACTCAGTTGACGATAATCATAAGGATGCTTGCACGTGGAGTGAAATAGAAATCTCGGTGAGTGCAGACCGTTAAACGGATGCAGCATCTTATTTGGAATGAATGTGATACACCATAGAGCACCTTGTGCGCCCACACTTACATGACATGTAAGTAGGTTTCCACCTATGTGAGGTGTTTGGGCATGCAACGTACCTACCCCTGTGCTCCCGGTCCTGCGCGGGAACTATAAAGTGCTATCACACCGCTCGCAGAACACGCTTACCCTAGCTGCTTCGCCTCACTGATTCCTATATGATCTGTAAACTCCAGCTTGAACACTCTGGTCGTTCCAAGCAAAAGCTATCACGACAATTTAAGATGGCGCCTCGAGGTGATGCCTACAACGTAGACTGGATCGTTTCGACCACATCCAACGTCCATGTGGCTAATCACCGCGATTGGTTTACCGACTATGTCGACTTCCCAACGCACACTACATGCTACGGTGTCGGCAGTTCCGGGGTAACAGAAGCGCTCGGTGTTGGCACTGTCATCCTTGAGATGCATACACCGCAGGTTGGCAGAGGGGCGCAGAAGAAAAAGCATCAAATCACGCTATCCAATGTCCTCTATGTTCCGGACTACGTGACCAACGTCTTTGCCGCCGGACTCACGGACTACTCAATGAGTTTCGCCGGCAAAAGTACGCCCATCGTGGATGAAAGTGGTCAAGTCATGGGCTACATGGCCTCCAACAAGCTCTGGCGGTTGTGGTTGAAAGGTCAGACCGAAAAGCAAACGAGCCTGGCCAGCGACAAGCTGTACATGATCAACGCAGCCTGGCCAGCCGAAGAACGAGCCAGATTCGAAGCACGCAGTGTAAACGCCTCCACGAACCGGGCTGTACCAGCTGGTGGCCAATCTGATGTTCCACCTTACACAGCAGCGGAGAAGGACTTCCTCAAGGCTAAGTACGGCGACGAGTACCATCTATTACGCATGTTCGGCCTCAGGATATACAAAGACGAGGACCGCGAAGAGGGCTGCCTGATCCTCCGCGCCATGATGGCTGACAGCGATCCGGAAGCCGATGAGATTGAGGAGGATCAAGAAGACGAGGAGGACGAAGCCTCCTTCAGTGACGACGAGGACAGCTTCCTGGCGGATATCGAGCGCGATCCGGCATCTCATGTGGCCGACTACCATTTCTCTGCCGCACAGCTTGACTGGATCAAGAAACACTACGGCTACTCTGGGAGTTTCCTGCTCATCTACGGTCTCCAGCCGTGGGAGGACGAAGACTGTAAGGAGGGCGTACAAATTGTGGAGCAGATGATGGCAGACTAGGGACAGAGTTGATTGGTAGGGAGGGAGAATGTGCGTGGACTTCGAGGGTTGGTGACTTTCGATCATGTTACCTTTCCGGCGTTGCGGTAGAGGAAAGTAGCGGTATCCTAAAACAATAGAGAAGAGACATCGTGAAGTTATAAAAGGAATCTTTAGGTCTATGTAGAAAGTCAGTCGCTCCGAAACAGCTCATCCATGTCTGATGAGCCAAGCGTAGTACGCCGCGCTCAGTCCACCCACGATCAGCAACGAAGTGCCCAGCTCGTCAAGCACTTTGCGGAATTTGCCTCGTGGCCGCGGCGTCCGTCGGCGCCATTTCGCCTGGCTGTCGTCTTCATCGATGGCGCTGCCGATGTTGCTCTCTTCGTCCTCGGACAGGTCGTCTGGGTCCGTCCAGCGGACCGTGGGATAGTTTCCTACTTGGTCGTTCAGGGCTCCAGTACCGGGAGCAGTGTAGGGACTTGGAGAGACGCTGCGTGTGCGTGCGTTCAGACTTCGTTGTACGCTGAGGTGGGCGTTGTTATTCTGGGTCGAGGTCGAGGTTGAAGAGGCGCGTTGGCGGCCTTTGGTCAGGCTTCCATTGCCGGTCTTGGTAGAGAAACCATTAGCAGAGCCTGTTGATCTCGAGTCGAATCGAGGAAGAGCGAGCTTGGAGGTTGTAGGAAGATCGTCATCACTGTCAAAGTCATCGATCTCGTTGGCTCGCAGTCCGACCCAGATAGCGCGAACGATCAGGGTTATCAATGTGAACCCCAGCAACAAGGCATAATCGATGAAGATGCTCAGCTGGTCGGGCAGCAGACACATATGGGTTTGGACAGTGGGAAGCGATGGCTCCAAGCTCTCCCCATTTGTATCGACGGGATTCCAAAGACTAACCAGCTGGAACCCGGGATGTCTAACTCCCATCGCCCAGCTGAAGCTCTTCACGGTGATCTCCCTGATGTTACGAAGCGCAGTGCTCCTACTACCCGCGACGTTAACATTGAAGCGGTGGGTGAGATCACAATAGTCATGATCGTCTCCAGAAAATATATGCGCAATGCTGCCAGCAGCAGAGACCTGTCCGATAAGGGTGCCTGTCAAAGGATGGGTGATGACGTTCTGATATTGATATCCAGCAGCAAGAGGAATAGCAGTCCCACGCTCTCGCTGGCGGCCACAATCGGTGTTGGGTTCTCGATATAAAGGGACATGTGTCAGAAGAATAACAGGGAGCCGAGGTGAATTTGCTGGGGTAATTCGCTTTGGTTCCAGCTGCTTAGCATCTTTGAGAGACATTACATTGTGTAGCAGCTGTGAGCTTGAGTATGCCTTCGGATAAATGGCCTTCAATGCTGCCGTGTTTGTGGTCGCCACTGTAGATGTAAGGTTGCTCAAGAAATCTGTCGTAGGCTCCCAGATGTGACGTAGCTCCTGTGCACGCTGCTCGCTCGTTTCACCACCCTGCACGTATTGGTCCTGAGCTGACCAAGATGGGGTGTCGACGCTGACCAGAGTGTGATTGCCAATCACATCGACACGGTTCTCACTCCCAAATCGGCTTAAAAATCTGTTGCGGACGGATAACTGCACTCTCTCGCCAAAGCCAAGATCATGGTTGCCGGGTAAGCTGGTGATGAGACTGCGCTGCTTGCCTCCAATAGTCGCAACTTGGAACGACGTAGTGTTCATCGCTCCATTCATGACGTTCACAGAGTCAGGAGGGATTTCCAGGTAGTCTGCGACAAGCTGTCGACGAGCGCTTGGGTACAATTGCCTCTCGTCAAAAAATATCCGGACGAAACGACGATATTCTTCTTCCCACTGCGTTTGACCCCACTTCTGCCACCTCCCATTCTCCCCGGGCACAAAATGCTTCAGTGTTTTTGCGTCTTCCTTCTCGCTAGCGTCTCCTTTCGCAGCAAGATCTTGATTGTTGGCAGAAGTGTGATCATCCACATCTCGCTTGACCTTGACAGCACCCTCTTGCAAGACCTTAGCCTCCTGCTCTGCCTCTTCCCGTGCCTCTGCTTCCTTCCTCGCAATAGTTTCAGCCATACCCTGCCGCCATTGCTTGATGATATCTATCCGCCATTGTTCCAACGGCCGAGCTTTCGCAGGTTCCCACTCTCTCCCACCGTCGAACAGATCCCCTAAAAAGACGACCGAGTCCGGATCCAGGTCGCGATTGATCAGGCGGAAGTTCCGCGCCATATATCGGTCGGTGTACTTCTCCGTCAACGTTGAGAGAGGCCATGGTCTCCCCGGATACGTATGTGGATCGACCAGCTGCGGGTCTGCGATCAGGACCACATGATGCGGTTGTGCGCCTGCTGGCCATTGCTCCCACGATGCCCAGTCACACGCCTTGATATGCGAGGCGAAGGTCGACCGCTCGCCCCAGTGGATAGTGTACAGCCATACGAATAGCAATATGCCTAATAAGAGCGAGAAGCGGCCAAGGAAGGGAAATCGGCGAGTCAAGCGGCGGGAAAATGGTAAAGCGACATGACGGAGACGCATCATCGGAACGGCAAACAAATACGCAGCATTCTCCTCCGCATGGTGTCAAGGCTGGGAGAAGTGTCACAGGAAAAATCAAGAAATGAGCACTTTCTCACTTCTCTCAGCTCTATAGGGACATATTGGGAATTTGAGCTTAGGCCAGGGTACGCGTTGCGCTTACGTTGGAGTTCAGCAGCCGCAAGCCGCGATCTAGACACTGGGGGCTGCTGCTTAGGTAAGGTAACATGACTTTGCATGTGGGTTCCCTTGCTGTTTACCACTTCACATTGGACGATCTCTGTTGCGACTGATCTGTTTCTTCGGAATGAAGTATCTTCGTAGCAATGAAGATGGAAGACGCTAACCAAGCGTGTAACAGTGATCATTATTTGCAGATCACATGTGCATTATAATACCTATCTATGTACACCGTCCATGCGACTCACATCATGCCCGCTTCAACGGCTCGTCATCGCGATACCGTGCTTGTGCACTACCGCCTGCTGGGGCATGCGCACCTTCACGTTCCCGCTCATCTTCACTGTCACTGCCAAGATCAAAGGGCTCGCCTTCATCGCTGCCCTCGGCAAAGGCATCGTAGAGCTCGCCAGCTCTTCTCTTACCTTTTGCTGCGCCGCCACCGACAAGCATTGTGTCGTGATCGTCATTATCGACCATCTCGAAACCGTAGTCGTCGCGCGTCATCCACTTGCGTTTCTTGCTGCGCATGTAGTAAGACCAGCTGCCGAGTGCGACGAGGAAGATCAAGATTAGGGCGAAAGCGCCGTAGATCCAGATCTGGGTGTTCTTCGAGACGCCGAAAGTCGGGAAGGGGTGGGGCAGGAAGTTGGGAGCGCTTGTTGTGGTTGGTTGTGTGGTGTCGTCTACTGTATCTTCAGGCTTGGTGACTTCGTCCTGTTTATCCGCCTCGGCTGGAATGCTGGTAGTCGTCGCATCGGCAGATGTAGTGCTAGAAGCTGATGTCGCAACAGGCTCAGGAGTCGAAGTGATCGATGACACCACGTCTAAGACTTCGGACGGCTCTGCTGAGGCCTCGGATGCAGATGATGTGCTGAACACAGAAGACTCGGACGAAGTTTCAGATGGAAGGGTAGATGTAGAGGACACGGAGTCGAACGACGATGTCAAGTCGACAGGGTTCGTCGGCTTTGTGGGTCGATCGATGTGATCATCTGGGTTGCCTTCTGGACTGCCAGTCACGTTCGGCATATCGACAGAAGTCGTGCTAGCGGTCGCATTGTGCACGACATCGTGATCAGCATCGTCCTCCGCAGTTGGCAGCGGCAGAAGCTCCTGCTTTGCGCCATCGATACTTTCACCGTAAAGTCGAAGACGCCAGTCTGTGAACGTGCCTTTCTGGTCGTTCACGTTGGTATCTTTCACGATGACTGTCCACGTGCCGATGCCGTCTTCACCCCAGTGGGCAACAGACATGAAACTCCAGTCTACGTAACCAGAGTTGGCGGCATCGTTGCGTCGGTGTGTGGCGAGGTGGCTGATCATGCCGGATGGGCTGCGAAGCTCAACACTGAGATCGCCACGTCGAGTGTGTTGCACGTTCATGGTGACAGTGACATGCTCCAGACGTGCCAAATTTGCCTCTAAGAGCATGTCCTCGGTGACGTCGAAGCTGCTCGCCAAACCCACGTCTCCTTGTGGGATCTCGTGCTTGACATGTAGCCACGGGCTGAAGTACCAAGCTTGTGGATCGACCAACTCCCAAGTCTTGGCCATCTCAACCATTGCATAGGCGTCCGCTTTTCCGTAGCCGAATTGATGACTGTATTCCTTGCCAACAGCATCGTTCATCTGCCATTCGTCGACCTGATCGACTTTGACTGCGGCAAGCACGGTGATCCACTGCACATCACGCCATGTGAGGTCTGGGTTGGCCTCCAGCATCAAGCCGTAGATTCCAGCGACAAGTGGCCCAGCAGCCGAAGTACCACCGTGGTTGCTGTAACATGAATCTTTGCCCACATCTGTGGTGTGGATTGCATCACCAGAGCCACTAGAGTAGGTGACGACCAATTGCGCGGAACACTTCTCACTGTAGTATGGATGCAGTCCCTTGCGATCGATACTGCCCACGCTGACAGAGTATATGCTGTTTGTGTAACCATCGAAGTTGCAGTTGTCGTCGTTTGCAGCACCATTCCCGATGGCGAAGACATAGATGCTGCCTTTACCACCACGACCTTTCTGCACACCAGTCACCATGGCACGCTCGATAAGCACACCCGGCTTCTCCATACTCTGACCATCGTCGGGAGGACCCCAGGAACAGGAGTAGATCTGATTTTCCTGAAAGGCAAAGGTCATGGCTATGGCCTCCTGTGCATCACTGATCGCCTTGGACAGAATCCTAGCTCCTGACACCTTTCCATCATACATGACACCCACACCGCAGACATTGTTCCGAACCGCCGCAACCTCTCCTGCACAGCGCGTACCATGTCTGTCATCCGACAATCTGGGTTTCGGATCGGGCACCTCGTCGTTGAAGTCGTAACTTCCAGCCGCAAAGTAGTTGTCGCGCAGATCATCGCTATCCATATCCAGACCATCATCCACAATGCAGACCGTGCTATTCTTTCCAGTAATGCCTTGCGCCCACACCCCAGTAACATTGATATCGTGTCCAATCTGCACATGGTTGTACAGATGCCATTGTTCTTGAAAAATGGGGTCTCCAATGCTCAGCTGTTGTGCGATCTCTCGCCCTTTGGCTGCGGCAGAGTCTTCAGGAGGCTCTTGCCGGGGTGGAATTATGTTTCGCTTTTCTAATGGGAACCTCTTGTGCAACTCTTGTTTTTGTGAGAACAGGACATGATCAAGGACGTGTGGAGCCTCGAATCCGGGATCTCGTCTTCGTCGCCGATGTTTCAGATCGTTGATAGCAGTTCGAATGTGGTCGTACTCATGCTGACGGCCTGATGCACGAAAGACATGATGGTCTTCCAACTCTCCCAGGGGTCCATCGTAGTGTAGACCAAGATGCGCCGCGACGGTCTCAGGCTCGATTGCTGACCGTAGCTGAACGGCGTAGTAATCGTAATTGTCGTGATCCCACGGCTTGATCGTAGCCCATGCAGAACGAACGGATAGGAGCACTAGGGTGCTCGACAGGGATAAAAGCCTCATGTCTGCGAAGTCGCACGGCGAATGTTAGAACAGACAAGTCCAGCGATCATCGTACTCCAGCGAAATTACGTCGGATGCGATCGAGATGGTCGTGTTCAACTTGAAGGAGGTGGTCTCTCGAAGGAGGATCTCTGTAGAGGCCACCATATATGAATAAGATGGGCCAGTCCAGTCCTACATATCCGCGGCCGCGCCCGTTCAGGAAAGTTTAAGGGACCAGTGGCTAGCCGAGCCGCGAAGATCACTAACCATGAAATTGTATGAAGGAACCACATGCACAGCCGGTCATGTCGCAGTGCTTCGCGATTCAATTGCTATGCACTCGGAATGCCCAATAATGTAGACCAAAGATACCGAAAGACATCGACCATTGAAATGATGGTGATGGCGTGAAGGCAGCACGCAAGAGCGTCACCCAATATCTGCGGTGAAGTCCGGGCATGTCTGGAGTAGTGGTAGCACGAGGCCGGTATCCACTTGATGAACATCTCCCAGTTCTTCTATGAGTGTTTCATATTGGGCTCGCACTGGAGCCTGCGACAGACCTATGATACAATACATGACTATACATTTAATCTCCTCCAGTCCAGTTCTCTTTGCCTGGAACGCGACTCACAATGATTGACGGCATGGATTTGGCTGCGCGATGTAGCGAGCCTCCTCCATTGGCTCAAGCCCGCGGTGTAACGCATCACCCAGCCACCTTTACGGCATACAGATCCAACTTTTCTTCAGCATTCTATTTATGTTCAGCATCCATGTCTGCAGACCCTCGGTTTGTGGTGTATCTTCATTGAATAGGGACTTTCCTATCATCGTTGCGCCCATGCGACGAGACCATCAATAGCTTGATTCAATGCTCATCGGCTTGAAGTCTATCGCATCACGCAACCCTTCAAGCTCTTTGGCCACGGCAACAGCCTCGGTCACATTTTCACACGGTTAGAACGATGAGTCTACAAAGTCCCTATCAGTATTATCAGCCGCCACCGCCGCGACAGCCTGGCCAACCACGGCAGTCCTTCTCGGACCATGAACGAGTCCAGAGCTCCATTCCCCGGCCATCGAATGGGACCACAAGGAGAAGAGATGATGCGGAGGGGAATGCTTTGGGAATTGATTCGGATGATGTGCCGGACAACCTCCGCTCGACGGCGTGGTCGCCTGACATTGTCGGTCCTCGATCACAAGCGACGCAACGGCAAACAAATATGGCTTACGGTGGAGCTACGGACAGCTCTCCTTCCACAGTGAAGAACTCGGTGCGATCCTCAGATGGACCTAATGTACGAGCACCGCAACGACAGTTAAGCGCACGGAGTCCAGAGGTCGCAGAGATGCCTCGGCGCGGATCTGTTCCAGACAAGAGCCCGTTGCAACAGCTGGAAAGGGTTTTGACAAGTAAAAGCGAGAAACGGGCCAAGCTGGAGCAGGCGGAAATTCGAGCCCGTCAAAAGAGCTTAGATCAGGCAGGGCAGAGCACAAACGGACAGATCTCGAGACATGGCACTGTCAGAAGCGAAAAGGGCAGAGTGGTCAGTAATGGCAATCGACGTCCAAGCGAGGACGTACCAAGGAGAAGCGAGACAATACCCAAATCCCCGACCAGCGCAACGAATGATCGGCACGAAGAGAATGGGGCCCTGAAGTTTCGCCGTGCGAGTGAGGAACTCAAAAGAGGCCCTAACAGCAGATCGAATGGAGTTCCCTTGACTCGCCACGATCAGCCATCTATAAGTGGTGGATCACGGCCACGAACAGATGCTACTGCTGGCGCCGGCGAACCAACTTTTGCGCAATCCCTGTCCACGTCCACGCAAGCCCGCAGTGGTGCCGGAGATGTTACCAGAACTGCCAGTGGCAAGTACAAACATCGTACGCGAGATGCTGGGTTTGCTGGAGCCGCCGCTGCCATGGCAGAAGCAGGCATTGCCTCTCGAGAGGATGCTGCTGGTCGAGGCAAGGCAGCGCACGAAAAACGTCGAAGCTTGCGCACTGCCACATCTCCCCAATCATCACCTATTACCTCAGGGCCGCGTGAATATGAGGACAAGATTTCGTCACAGCAGCAGCAGTCTCGAGCTGTTGATGGAGCCAGTCGTGACGAGCGTCAGGCTGCGCCTCAGGAACAGACTCGCGAACTAGCAGCGAGTGAACAAGTGCCAACGTCATCGAAAAAGGGCGTCACATACCAAGTCCCGCCTCAGACTGTGGAAGGACAGCAAGCTCGGCAGCAAGTCGGGTTTAGTACGACGAGTAGTTCGGTGCCACCAACAGCAGAGCAGAAGTCTCATCGCTTCGGTGGACTTCTTCATCGGAGTGAGCATCGATCCTACCAAAGTCCCACGAAACCGCTTGAAGAGTGGAGAAGTGCGAAAACTGCTCGTCTTTATGCAGAAGATCTTGATCTTGACCAAGCTTCGACAGCAAGTAAAACTCGAAACGCGGACAAAAACGCGGCATGGTGGGAAAAGAATGAGCGTCGTACTAGCTCGGAGTACAAGTCCAGTCCTGCTCAGTACGATGGTCCGTATCAAGAGGAAGCAAAGTATTTCAAACCAGCCCTTTACCTCAAGTGCGGTCCTTTGCTGCGATATACTGGTATGAAAGTAGAGGGTAGCAAATCTGCGAGGACCTCACGAAATCCTGTCGAACGCGAGGTTTGGCGTGGCAGTGTCATGATTGTAACTCACGACGATCAATCGGATTACTCCTTTGTGCCCACTCTGCGGCTCTTCGCACAACCGATGGATCTCCAGCCTGCTCCAACGAGAGAGATGCTGGAAAGTGGCCATGAATTACCTCTTGAGTACGAGGATCCTGTCGCTGGGCAGGTCAAAATATCGCGGACTGGTCGGCCACTGTTCGTGCGTCCCGTACACGACATTGATGGCGAGGTTGACCTCAGTCGAGTCGAGAACCCGCAAGGTCTCTACGCTGCAACGCGCAAGCCTACCCTAGGTTCTGAGAATATGAATGACCCCAATGCAGGGCCACCCCAGAACAAGTCGCGTATCAAACGCAAGGATGGCGAGAAGCTAGGGCGCTATCGCGACGTCAAGGGAGTCCGGTTGCATGCTGAAGCGGGATGTACATTCTGGCGGTTCAACATTGAGGTCGAACTGGGCCCCAAACAGACACGTGTCGCATATCGCATCAACAAAGGTCCAGCTATCGGTTTCTGGGTGCCCGCCAGGGGTGAAACCATGAACATCATGTTTCATTCGTGCAATGGCTTTTCTCTGTCCGTTGACTCGCACTCTTTCTCTGGCCCCGATCCGCTGTGGCGTGATGTGTTGAACCGCCACCAGAGACGACCTTTCCACGTTATGCTTGGAGGCGGCGACCAAATCTATAACGATGCTGCAATGCGCGACACGGAATTGTTCAGAGAATGGCTTGGTACCAAGAATCCAGAGCACAAACACAACGCAGACTTCACGCCCGAGATGCAGAAGGAACTCGAAACATTTTACCTCGAGAGATACGCTATGTGGTTCTCCCAAGGATTGTTCGCCATGGCAGGTAGTCAAATCCCGATGGTCAACATGTGGGATGATCACGACATCATTGATGGATTCGGTAGCTACCCGCATCACTTCATGAGCAGTCGTGTCTTCACTGGTCTGGGCGCTATCGCTTTCAAATACTACATGCTATTTCAACATCAAAGTCTGGTTGCCGAGACCGAGAACGACGAGCCATGTTGGCTTCTCGGAGCCAGTCCCGGACCTTACATCAATGAGCTGAGCCGCAGCTTATTCATGAATTTGGGTCGCAAGGTCGTGTTCCTCGGATTGGACTGCCGGACGGAGAGAATGCGAGATGAGATTCTCTCCCAGGATAGCTATGATATCATCTTCGATCGATGCAGGGACGAAATCTACAAAGGAGAGACAAAGCATCTCATCGTTTTGCTGGGCGTACCAATTGCGTATCCTCGACTGAACTTCCTCGAGAATATATTGACCAGCAGAGCCATGGATCCGATCAAGGCTCTTGGTCGCACAGGCATGCTTGGTGGTTTCGTGAACAAATTCGATGGCGGTGTTGAGATTCTGGACGATCTTGACGACCACTGGACAGCGAAGCATCACAAAGCAGAGCGCAATTGGTTCATTCAAGAGCTCCAAGAGTTGGCTGCTGAGAAGAGTGTTCGCGTCACTATTTTGGGCGGTGACGTGCATTTGGGTGCTGTTGGCCAGTTCTACACGCCCAAAGCTCTGGGTGTTGACAAAGACAAGGACCATCGATACATGCCGAACGTCATCTCTTCGGCTATCGTCAACACTCCACCCCCTACTATGATGGCGGATGTCTTGAACAGGCGGAACAAGATTCATCACCTCGACGACGAGACAGATGAAGACCTCATTCCAATGTTCGATACTGATGTGGATGGGACAAAGCGGAACAACAAGCACCTTCTGCCAAGGAGAAACTATTGTACCATACGCGAGTATATGCCGGGCACTACTCCGCCACCCTCCCCTAAAATGGAACCTAGCAGGACCTTTGATGGCTCGTTGAACGAGGAGAGGAAGTTCCCGCCCGGTTCGATGATGCGCACCATGTCGTTGACTAGAGGCCCAATGGGTCTGGTGCGAAGACTTTCGGGATCAGGAAGAGGGAAAGCCCCAAGATCTCTGCCACAAGACCATACGAGGCCATACAGCGCCCAAGATCAGAATACTGGATCGGGAATGCAGCGCAGTAACAGTCTAGGAAGCGCCATTGGTACTCAGTCTCTAGATGCAGCACAAGGACCTCCTCGTCCTGGTATTTACCGTCGTCCGACCAACATGTCTGTGAAAGAAGCACGAAAAGCAGCAGCTAAGGGCGGCGCCGACGGCAATCTAGATGGACGCGAGCCCGGTCATGTTGATCTCGAAGGCGGCTTAGACGTGAGCCTCAACATGGAGATCGATCAAAAACATCCCAGTGGTGCAACGATCCCGTATAGGCTGCTGATCCCCGCATTGTGGTATGAAGGCGCGCCAGACGTGAACACGGCACGGTTCAAGGGACACCGAACTAGCCTCATGCAGCGCATTCGAGGCCGGCTTGCTCCAGGACAACAGAAGCTCGAGCATGACCCTGAGAAGGACCTTGAAGAGGTGGACGAGGGGCATTACAGTGGTAGTCCCTCACCAAGCCCCCCTCCTACCAATAAGGGGTCACAGCCAGCATCGAAGCCACTAGACCAGCAAGCTCATCCTGGCGGTCTAGACTCTTCACCTAACACAAAAATGCATTCACGACGAGGCTCGTGGCAGCCTCAATCGGGCCCAGCATACTCGCCGGCAGACGATTACTATATCGCTGCCAACAACACTATGCCTAACAATACAGGCAGGAATTCGGGCCAGTTTGAACGCAACCCTAGTCAGAAGCGGACTGACCCGGGACCCAATCCGCATACCAATGGGGCCAATCAGAAAGGTTTCGATCTTGCATCCCCACCCATCGGCGGGAGGATGCCTGAGCGAGCTATGCCAGCCTCGAACAATAACCCCTACCAGCAATCTGGTTACCGCAGAGCCGACGCTCCCAGTCAGCAGCACCCTGCCAACGCTCCAAGGCAGCAGCAAACCGACGACCGCTGGCGCAATGATGAGGACGACTACACCGAAGGCAGCCTCACCCCTGACCCCGAGTATGCAGCAGCCGGTCGCCCAAGTATGCAAGCAAGCAGACCAAGCAAGGCTCAACGATTTTTCGGAGCGCGTGGCAATGACGATGTTGGTGATGACGATCCCAATTTCGAGCCGGCTGAAAAGAAGAAAAAGGCTGGCTGGAAGTTGTGGAAGTGATGTAAGCATGCAGGGATTGTTGTCGATGAATGAGAATGTGGTTTCTCGAGCGTATAATGAAATGCTGTTCATGGCTTTGGCTTGGTGTTTGAATGATCGAGTCGAGCTGCAGCGTTGAGCAAGATATGCTTTATGAATAATGATTGAAATGATATTGTTACTTGATAATTATGATGTTACGATTTCTAATGAGTGGTGAAGCCTGGCGTCATGACTACAATGACCGGATCATAAGGTTGCATTTGTTGTGGTGTCTATACTCAGAGCTCCAGTCTACCATGTCAGAACCCTCTCCACAATATCCCTCGATCCGTGGTATAGAGCGGAATCATCCTTACCGCCCTTTGACCGAAAGTGAACCCTCGTCAGCTCAATAAATCCGTACATGACTTGCATAATAAGGAGTGATGCCAAAGTTTATTAGTTCAATGACTGTACCAAATGTGCAAGGCAGTCAAAACCACCCATGAAAGAAGCCGAGCATGTAGGCGGTCAAGAGCCCCATGACGAAGCCGGCAGTAAACGCCAGCCTGCGGTAGCGATGGTGATTCTGATAGACCTTGTAGTATGGAAATACACGTAAGCATGGAAGCGGGAGCACGAGATTGTTGTATCGAGTCACCATCGACCAACCTGCTGCTCGTGGACGAAGATTAACATGATCTCGCTCGGGTTTGCACGATTGGATCCATCCATCTCGTCCAAGCTACGAGAGGCAATGTCGTTTGGCATTAGTGTAATGATGTTGGTGGTTGTCGATTCGGGCTCTCGAGTGGAGAGAATCGGAGTGATGGTGATCCAGGACGATTGCACTGCGGTAAGTGATGAACGAGTTGGGAGACGAACAGGCATGCAGGGCTCGCCAGTTTTAAAGACAAGCGCGAGAGACCGAAAGGCTCGGAGCGTGTTACTCCCGGCTGATTCAGTTGTGAATGATATCTGCACCGCGCTAGGACCGTGGTGTTGGCATACGAGAAGCGTACCTAGCAGCCGCTTGCTCAACACTTAGCTTGGTGACATCCTTATTTATGCTTCGTGACAGGCGAGGTAAGAAAAGGAGCAACAAGAACGTAGAACTTCCAAGCCGTGAACATTGACTTACCTTCGTCAGTTCATTTTGCCGCGCACTTCACACTCTATAACCAGGATTATGTCTATAAGAAGCATGTCAGTCCAGCTCCTAGAAGATTGGCTATTGCATGCAACGAGTCCGCATATCCTCACGACTGTACTACTAATCGCCGAGGACCTCCCGACCATGTCTCAAAGATGGCCACCGTACACGCCACCAGAGCATCCCCCTCTGAATACACCGCTAGATCACGCACTGCGCATAGTGAATCTAGCCAGCCGCGAGCGACATGACTTCGTTGAAGTCATGCACAGAGATATCAACGACGCGGTTGCGGCTGCCCCCCTTGAAGCTGTTTCTGCTGCCGCCCTGCGAGTGCACGGGTCAATGCTCTATGCTGTTAGGAACCTTCAACAAGTACTCGAGGCTGCACCTTGGGGAGCAATTGTCTGGTATCAGTCGTGGAATCTAGCGCATCAGACCTGCACGAATGTTGCGACAAGATTCGACAGCACTGATAAGACAAAAAACCAGATTGGGCGAGAGATTTATGGTATGGTGGTCAAAACATGGCAAGTAGAGGAGTGGACCAAGGTGTGGGAAATGCGCACGGCGGAACATGTAGCGGCGCAGCAGAGAACACAAGACTCTTAGCTACAGTGGATTGCACGTGTATCGCAGTCGTAGTTCAGATCTCTTCTGGAGAGAGAAATTGGACCAGACTGCTGACATTTGAGCGCCAGTGATGTATGAGTTCGTTGTCCACATGTTGTATTCGAAGTGAAGTGAAGTTGTGCCTGATCTGACATCGGCAGCTTCTGCCGCAGCCCTATCTCGTGGCATAACGTCAGCCCTACGTCTCCTGATATAGCATGTGGATAATACTTGTGCAATTCATGCGACCTCATTCTTGGCTTTCGCTGGACACGCGGAGACCATGTTACTGCGTCTACGGGCAGGTCGTCGCATCTTAACCTTACCATCATGATCGAAGATGGCTCCGAGGATTGTACGACACTATTTCATTGACCAACTATGACCATAGACTGACACGAACCCCTTGCAGCGCCGCCCTGGTCTTCCGCCTCGTTGTCCGCCCTTCATGGCGAAATCCTACGGCGGCAAGCCTCTGGAGAGCGTCCACAGTGCGGATCAGGCGTAAACACGCGTAACTACAACACTGGACTGCATGTCGCCGCACTCTTTCTGATTCTCACACTGTCTACATTGGCCTGCTCCTTTCCGATCATTGTACGGCGGTTTCCAAAACTACCAGTACCAAACTATTCCCTATTTCTCTCTCGACACTTTGGAACCGGCGTTCTCATTGCGACAGCATTTGTCCACTTACTGCCCACCGCATTCACCAGTCTAACTGATCCATGTCTTCCTCGATTCTGGAACGAGGTATACCCCGCAATGCCAGGATTCATTGCTATGCTCAGCGTATTGGTGGTGGTGGGGATTGAAATGTTTTTTGCAACAAAAGGAGCTGGGCACAGTCACAGTGTAGACATGGAGAGTCTCCGAGCAGGCCAACAGGAGGCTGCCCCACCATACAAGAGGAAGAGTAGCATGAGCAGGTTCAGGCATGACCCGATAGGTTACAATGAAATCGAAGACGACGAGGATGATGACGAAAATATCTCTGCCACGGAGCAGTCGAGTCTGGCTGGCCAGAGTACACTGAATAAGCCATTGCCCACCACTCCGGTCTCCGACAATGATTCAGACATGGATCTGGACGAACTCGAGGCCGAGGAAGATATGCGACCTCTTAACGGTTCATCTGGAGGAGACAAGCATTCCGGCCTCAACGGTGACACGCGAAGACCTAAATCTTCGCGACAGGTCTCTTTCGCCGACCCTGTGGAATCAGACTCGCACGCCCCTGCTCTAAATACCCACAGCGAGCAACGCTTGGTTCTTCAATGTCTTCTTCTCGAAGCCGGCATTCTGTTTCACAGTGTATTCATCGGCATGGCCCTTTCCGTTTCCACAGGCCCTGCATTCATCGTACTTTTGATTGCCATTTCGTTCCACCAGACTTTTGAAGGACTAGGTAAGCAGCATCACTGCTCCGTCGATTATCTTTCCTTCGCTAACGCTCTATTCCTAGCTCTGGGCAGTCGTATCGCCGCCATTCGATCCTTCTCGACCACATCCCTTAAGCCCTGGACGATGTCGCTGATGTACGGCATCACGACCCCAATTGGTCAAGCTATTGGCCTGGCCTTGCACAGACTTTACGACCCTGCCAGTCAGTTTGGCCTGCTGACCGTCGGCATTGTCAACGCCATCTCTAGCGGTCTCTTACTGTACGCTGGACTCGTCCAACTTCTCGCGGAAGACTTCCTGACCGAGCAGAGCTACAAGGAGCTCCAAGGCCGGCGGAGGATCGAAGCTTGCGCCGCAGTCGTTTGCGGGAGCATGCTTATGGCATTGGTGGGCGCTTTTGCATAGTCCGCCTTGATAGACTATGTACATACAACGTGTAGATATTACCATTTTGAAAGTCATTGCCTTCACTAGTGCAAGGCTCGAACTCACGTTGCACCTCTAGATGGCAACCAAGCGGCAGGACACTTCATCATGCATTTAGTTTCGTGAAGATTTTCGTTCACTCGTTGCCAAATATCATTACATTTGCAGCGCAGGGGCTACACGACCCTTGCCGTTATTACATGTTTCTATACTTGCGATCATGTGTTATGATCTATCCAACGCTAGCCTCCCTGTCCCGAAGACTTTCGAGTGTGTTTCTCAGATTTAGTGACTGGTACACCAAGGACGCTCGTCAACACCGCTCTATGCTGAAGGAGCCGAGTTTCTTCTAAGCCCCTTTCTACCTCAGAGCTAGATCGGCGACCAGCCGACCGTGAAATCAGATGATTTTCGAATCATAGTTGTAGATGGTGGCAGATACACATTGAACATGTGCTTTGAATGTCTTGTCAGACTCCAACCAAGCGAGAGTGTGTGTGTTCCGAACATCGTGGCGTTCATGCTAGTGACATCGAAATCCATACTTCATGCGTGGTTACTCATGCGACATCAGTCTTTCCTCTGCTCATTGCGGCTCCTGTCGTGGTGAACCTGGCAAGGCACCGCCTTCGGCTGAAAACGTGGGTAGGTTCGTAGTGCTGTCATTAGCGCCCAAGGTAGCGACTACACTGCTCGACCCGTCGTCCATCGTTTGCTTGCGCTCCTTGTGTTTCAGGCGGTCCGCCTGTGAGAACTTGAGCATGTTCTCTTGAGTCAATTTGCCGCCAGTCTCATGTTGAGCAGTCGGTGGTACGTTGCGATGGCCCAGCTTCGACTTCGGATCTTCGCCGGAATCGATCAGAACATCGTCGCGCAACGAAATGGCCTTCTCCTCAGCTTCTTGTTGCTGCTGGGCAAGATCCCCGGCACTGTGCTCGATGGCGGCGCGATGTGCGAATTCAAGCCGATCGAGTTCGGATCTCATGTGCTCTTGAGGGTCTTGACGCACGGACGACTTCTCTGATACAAATGATGAGTTGTTGCGGACTGCTGGTGGTCGAGATGTTTTTGCACCTTGGGTATGATTTTTGATAAGCTCGGCACGCTTCTTTCGCCCCTCGATGGCCCATTTCACAAGCATCTTTTCGAGGTTCGGTTTCTTGACTGGCTTGGCTAGGTAATCATCCATTCCTGACATCTGGCATTTCTCTCTGTCACCCTGGATAGCAGAAGCAGTCATGGCGACGATGGGCGTTCCTTGTATAGTCGGATCGTCCACGAATGGCGCCGCATTGCGAATCGTGTATGTCGCCTGGTATCCATCCAGAATTGGCATTTGCACGTCCATCAAGATGACATCTGGTCGGGGTTGATTGGACTGCAAGTAATCGAGTGCTTCTTTACCGTTCCACACTGCCGTCACCGGAAAGCCTAGCTTCTTGATTGTGCGCAAAGCAATCTGCTGGTTGACTGCGTTGTCTTCGACCACCAGCACGTTCGTAGCTTGGCGCTCAGCTTCGCTCAATTCCAGCACTGGCGTTTCCACGCTGGAAGCTCGTTGCAAGCCGTTGGCAGTGGCGAGGGACACGTCTCGTCTATGCAGAGGGTTGGCACCTAATCCAGTTGGTGTAGAAGGTCCACTTTGGTCGGAACCAGCCCGGGATATGGAGATGTCGGACTGCAGTCTATCAGGTATGCTCCCGATATCAACGAGCGCCGGCTCGTTTGCTTGGTAAGGCGCTTTGTGGAAAGGGATCCAGAACATGGCCTTTGTGCCAACCCCGAGCTTCGACTCCAGTTGGATGCGCCCATGCATGAGTTCGACGAGATTTTTACTGATTGTAAGTCCCAAGCCGGTGCCGCCAAATCGGCGTGCTGTAGAGCTATCTGCTTGCGAGAACGGCTTGAACAGTTTCCGGCGAACCTCTTCCTCAATGCCAATGCCCGTATCCTCGACAGTGAAGTGGACCTCAACCATTTCATCGGTTTCTTTCTGCGTTTTGACTCGCATTGTCACAGTACCCTATAGAACTGTTAGCAATCACAGAAAACCCTGGTGACGCCAAGGTAACAGACCTCGCTTGTGAACTTGACGCTATTGGTGACTAGATTAGTCAACACTTGTCGGAGTCGTCCTGGATCTCCCATGACTTTCCAGGAACGCAGTTGCTGGATGTCATCCACATATTTCAAGCCCTTGCGCTCAGCTGCGAAGCTAAGCATCTTGTTAACGTCGCGAATTACGATCGAGAGGTCGAATTGGACCTCTTCGATATCCAGTCGACCACTTTCCACTTTGGAGAAATCAAGAATGTCGTTAATGACCGTGAGAAGACCGTTGGCGCTCCGCTGTATGTTCTCCGCACATTCCCGCTGATCTTTGGTAAGTCCGCTCTGATCATCGTCCAGTAACAACTCCGACATCCCGATGACGCCTGCTATCGGCGTTCGAATCTCATGACTCATGTTGGCAAGGAACTGGGACTTCATCTTGGAAGCCTCTTTCGCCGCAGTCGACATGGCAAGAAGTCGGGTGTTCTCCCGCTCCCGCTCTCGCAGTTCGTCTTCAGCCGAACGCAATTCTGTAACGTCCATGCTGATCCCGACCACACCGTCAATGAAAGAGTTTCCTGCATATTCCCCAGTCCGTTCTTGTTTGAGAAGTGGCATGAGTCGAGTGCGGAACCAGCGCTGATTTTTCGTTATTTTCACCTCAATCGTCTCGTCCGCTGTGCGTCCTTCCAGGATTGCTTGAGTAGGCGCCTTGTACGACGACATCTCTTCTTCTCGGTGCTGCGCCACGAAGATATCCCAGATATCCCACCCAATGTAACGCTGAAGCTTGAAAGCTTCTGGTGAAATATGGTCTTCTTCGCCAGGAGTCCACATGTGTTTCCCCTCAAACAAGGTGAGTTTCTGTTCGCGGTTAATGGCCCACAAGGTAATACCGGCATGTTCAACAACATGCTGGAGTTGCTCGCGGGTCTGTCGAGCTTCTTCCCGAGCCAGAACAACATCATGGATATCAGTGCATGTACCAAACCATTTGACAATTTTTCCGTTTTCGTCGTACATCGGAGATGCACGACCGAGCATCCATCGCCACTCTCCCTCAACACTCTTGCATCGATATTCTGTTTTGTACTCGGCACCGGTTGCGAGACTGTGTGCCCAGCGAGGCTTCGCGATCTCCAAGTCATCGGGATGAAAGGCGTTCAGCCAGCCTAGGCCATGACTCTCTTCTTCGGTCAGACCTGTATAGCGATACCATTGGTCTGAGTAATAATCGTGAATTCCTTCCGTGTCGGTAGTCCAGATGAGCTGAGGTATTCTGTTGGTGATGTCTTTGAATTGTTCTTCATTCTGCTTTCTTTGTAGATTGATTGTGTTCGTAAAGGACGTGACATCATTGAATAAGACCAGACCACCCAGGAACTCCCCCTTGCCGTCTGTAAGCACTTCACCACTTACATCAAATGTTATCCTGCTGCCATCCTTAGCGCTGTACATGCCGACTCTATAACCCTCAAACGCGACCTGCTCTCGCATCAGACGTATGATTGGGAAGTCTTCCAGGGCCAATTCTTCAGAGAAATCTTCTTTATACAGAACATAACGCGACAGAAAATCTCGTGCCTGTTCATTAGAATCAAACACTCCATCTTGGATCCAAGGATATATCAGACGAATAGCAGCTTTGTTGGGGATCCCAAACGACTCGTCCTTCCACATTGCATATGCCGGAATGCTCATACTGTTCAATATTGCATCCTTCAATTTATTGGTTTTGGTGAACATGGTCGGCGCCGTGGTGGAGGTCGACTTGGCTGGCGGACCTTTGGGTGGGAAGTCCATCAGTGGTTGCGCAGTCGGACTAGCGATGTTTGATGAAGTCGGCGTGGCACTATCTCGGCCATGCTTCCGGCGCCCAGACGAATCACTGGACGTTGAGCTCATTCCTGAACTCAGGCTGTTCGACAGACTGGTTGTCGTGCGCGAAACTGTTCGACTAGTGGTCTTCGAGGAAGTTGTGTCCGATGATGGGGGTGATGGTTCAGCGGTGGCAGCAGTGAAGGTCAAGGTGAAGTACTGTTCATCCTCCGTGGCCCAGATCGAGATGATAAGCTGAGCCTGTATGTGGCTCGCAACATCGGTGCGAGAAGCATTCGGTAGGCCGGTCCGGGCGTTACGATTGGTTGAGAAAATCACATCAACAACCACATCATGCACCTCGGTTCTCGTCCCATTTGAGATCTTGCATGTGGAACCACTGGATAAAGTACGAGCATGTCCTGACTCGCCCAAAGGTGTGGTCTGCTCTGAGCTTTGGTCTCTTGCATGGAAAGTATTGAGTTGCGTCTCAGGGCACTGAGATCTGCAAGCGTCGTCAACGAGAGTCGATAAGAAATCCTCCCACGCTACGAAGACTGGGCTGCCGCCTTGAAGGAGATCTATTCCAAGCTGCGCCAGGGTAACGCCATGCAAAACGTCCGTTGCAGACCGGACTTCGCGGCTCGCGAGTCTGGTTAGGAGATCTTGATCTGAATCATCCTCGTCATGCTGATACATGACATCAATTCCAAACAACCGTCCCATAGCCTCATTTGCAAGGACAACCGTTCCTTCCGCCGAGAGCACTAACACAGGCATCGGCAGATATTGCAGGGCGGTGAACGCCATATCAGCCTTCAATTTCGACGGTGGTAATCGAATCGTCAAAGAGTGCCTTCGTCCAGTGGAGCGTGTAGGAGAGATGGTGTCCTCGTCTCCACTACCTTCGCCCGAGAAGTAATCATACGTCGGTGTAGTGCCCGGCTCATGCTGATCACATGGAGATACACCATCCTCGCTGGAGAAACCATCTCCCATGAAAGACACCTGGCGAGGCACTGGACCAGCCATTATCGCTGGTGATCCTACTGCTAGTTATCCTACTGCCGCAACCTCTGTTACCCACTCCAGCCACTACTCTGGAGCCGGTGCGCACAGTCGCATCGGCTCCTGACTTGCAGTCCTTCTCCTGAATTGCGCAATCTCGTCTAGAAAGTATAATGTGCTTGCGCGCAGTGTGAAGCTGACTCGGAGAGATCTCGGGCGAGGTTGCGGGCGGAGGGTAGAAGTCGCAGATAAAGATTACGGCATGTCAATGCAGACAATGTTTGTTGTTATGTTGTTGTCGCAAGTCATGTGGGAGGTTTGTCCAGTAGCCGATTGCTTAGCAAAAGCGAAGAGAATGTGCAAAGCAAAGAAACGATTTCTACGCATCGGCACCAGTTTCAGTGTGAAGTCCAGACCGACGCGACGTCAGTGTGCTAACGTGGGTCGGGGTTAGACTTCGGTACTTTGTGCCGGGGAAGCCGCCGCTTGTACTGTTTCACGGATGTAGAACCACAATAAGATACATGTGGGTATCCATCATCTACGTGCCTGACAATCTATTCAATCTAGTATAGCATCGTACATAAAGATCGACGAACACTTTGCCGTCAGCAAGGCTCGTGTAAGATTCGGCAATTTGCGGTACGTTTTGTTTGTCAGCTGCATACATCAAGGAATTATTAGTTAGCGCTTTCTTTATACGATAAGGGAGACTCCACCTTTCGCATTTCCTCGTCCGTGTAATCAATATACGCCAAGCTGGATTATATAAATATTGTGAGCATCTGGTGGATGCGGTCCGGCCTTGAGCATCTTGGCTGTTAGATTCACACCATCGATGGCGTATTGCATTCATTCCATGCTATATATACTCCCGCGTAACTTTGTGGTGGCCTTAGCCTTCCTCTAGCAGATACTGGATTCGTCTTGTGGATTTCAGCTCCGCCAAAAATGCCACCTGCCTGCTTGGATGCACATATATAACTGCTGTCCTCGACTCATTCACCATCCAAAAACGTGAATAGTGGCAACAGGATGGTGGCCGGCAACGCTGCTACTGTCACGCTTCACCCCAAGCAGACAGTATACGCGTATGCCGAGGGAGGCGTAATCCAGGGAAGTTGAGCTGCTTACGACAACAAACTGTCTAGGAACTCTTCAGCGTCACCAGCGTGCTCGTTTATCAACGTTTTCCGGCGAGTTCTCATCAACTTGGTCCTGCCTCTTGATCGCGACTGTCAAACGGTTCAGAGTCATCATGTCAGGCTACCGTGGTCACAACCGTCCCGGTATGGATGTGCAGCGTTCATATGCGCAGGAACATGAATGCCTCTTCGACAGCTACGAACACCTTCAAGGTCTATCCCGTGGTGATGCGGCGCTGTTGATGCTGCGTAAAGTAGCATCGATGGTCAAACCGATCATGAGGAAACGAGGTTGGAGAGTCAAGATTCTTGCAGAGTTTTTACCACCTGAGTACAATCTCCTAGGCCTGAACATCAACAAGGGATTTAAGATCTGCATCCGCCTTCGTTATCATCACAATCCTGACCTCTTCATGCCCGTCGAGGAGGTATGCGACACGCTGCTACATGAGCTCTCGCACAATGTTCATGGTGCGCATGATGCCAAGTTTCACGCACTGTGGGAAGAACTTCGCGGCGAATATGAGACTCTGGTCATTAAAGGTTTCACTGGAGAAGGCTTCCTGTCAAGTGGCCACGTCTTGGGTGGCGGACGATATTCAGCACCACCACCACAGGAGATGCGTCGCCTCGCTCGAGCATCAGCCGAACAGCGACAGAAGCAGAACAAGCTCACCAAGGGTTCTGGCCAACGTCTAGGAGGTACTCCTCGTCATTTACAAGGTAATGATGTTAGGCAGGTCATTACGAGTCAAGTCACCCGACGCAACACGATCAACCAAGGATGTGCTTCAGGTCGAGACGACGCGAGCCAATTGTCTCAGCAATCAGCAGACAACACTTTCAAGACAAAGGCTCAAGAGGACGACGCAAACAACAGAGCCATCGCACAGGCGCTCTACGAGTTGATGGAGCAGGAGGAGGAGAGTAAACTGAATGGTACCTTCGCCACATCGCCTAGAGATGGTGGTCTCGCCTGGCATCCCGAGTATGGTCTCTATGATCCGAAGCAAGGAAGGAAGCCTGCCACAGGTAAAGCTCACCAGATCAACCTGTTGAGCGAAGAAGAGCAGCTACGGTGGGCCATGCAAGAGAGCACAGAGTTCAAGAATGCGAATGATGATGACAATGACGATGACGATGTACAAATCGTGTCACCTCTAAGTCCGGTCCACTCACGCCGAAACTTGGCTCCCTCAAGAAAGCCAAATAATGCGGGACGAGAAACACCACCTACAACATCATCAGCATCATCAGCATCACACGCAAACTCCCGCTTCTCCACGTCAAGTCATGACATCTCTCCAATCAGCCCAATAAGTGCTGTAGAAACGGCTTCAAACCCAACATCCATGACTCCGACGTCGGCAGTATGCGGTGATTTTGCAATAGACATCTCGGAACCATTCAATCCAGATCAATGGACATGCACCACATGCACCTGCATCAACCCTATCCAATATCTGGCGTGCGACGCTTGTGCCAGCGAAAGACCTCAGGCAGTCACCGTGAGATCACGCGCGTTGGCGGCGCCCACGAGTTTGAATGAGAGTCTTGCTATGCCATCGATACAGCCGGCAGGGACGATTGGCTGGAACTGTCCAAGATGTGCCACATTTATGGAGCATAGGTGGTGGACCTGTTCGTCTTGTGGTACCATGAAGGATGCTTCATAATGAGCATAGGCTGATGTGTTAGGGAGCAAGAGAGATGGAACAGTATCTCAGCTTTTCTTGGGCAATTCCTAGGAGCATAGTATAGCATAGCATAGCATAACTTGGAGCCGTCTTGTACTCGTGAGGCTTGAAACGGCAGGGCCTAGCTGCGTATTGTTAGAACATCACTAATTTTGCTTGATTTGCTTCAACAATAAAGCTCAATCCCGGCGATGCTCAACTGTTCAACAACTGGGGCTCTTGGACATCCACTTAAGAACAGTCCGAATACTCATAAACACTGAGATTGTCCGGGCGACCGCGACACTGACTGTGTGCTGTGTAGAGGATTTTTCTCTTCACCTTAGGTAGGCTTAAAACAATGTTAGCAAGTATGTGTAGACGTATCTCGACATCGCAACGGACTTTACGAACGGACCTATGCTCAGTACTCTATCTTACTCATCTGACTTACTAAATGCTAGGCAGCGGCATCACAGTTATTCCATCATGCTTTGAAATGTTGTCAAGTAGTGTCTGATAAATCTGTTTCCTTGTGAAGCGAAAAAGGCCTCACATAGAGCACCTCGGCCGTCGATGGAGGCGATACTGATGAACACATAAAGTCTCTACGAGCAGAATGGTCGGCCGACAGACGAGCCGTGGTTGTTCGACATGCCGCAAACGAAAGACAAAGGTATGCAAAAGATCAAACCCGATGGGCATATGATCTCGACGCTGATCCGAACATAGTGTGACTTGGCCGTGCCAGCATGCTCCAGCTGCATCAATGCTGGCTGGGTATGCCCCGGGTATCCTGATCGCTTCATCAATACATTTCAAGCGGCAAACAAGGTCAATGAGTCGCTAGCGAAGCCCAAATCTCGCCTCCGATACATAAGGCAAGCAATACCAGTCACGCTCATCTCGGAAGCAGACACACTTCGACTTGAGTTTCTCTGGAAACTCGAAGGTGATATCCTCGCGGCACGACTCGCGATGATGCCCGCTGAACATGTTCTCAAGCACATTCCGAGGCACATTGGCCATAGCCAGGCACTGGACGATGCAGTCAAATGTATAACGCAAGGACCCGAAAGCCTCTCTCCCGATGGCTTCATCCGTGGCTCCAAGCTCTATGGGAAGGCCCTCAACAGCCTGCGGAATAGTCTGAAAAGCCGTGATGCTGGAGTGACACCTGAGACACTTGCTGCTGCGTCCTTGCTCCAGATGTACGGACAATACGTTAGACCTACTGATCCGGACTGGACCCATCATACCCTAGGCATAGTGAAAATGCTTCAGTCTCGTGGGGTCGAGAACTTGACCAACGACGTTGAAAGAGCCGTACTTCAGTCGCAAGTAGGCAATGCGTTCATGTCGGCTGTTGCCAATAATCAGGAGCGTTTTCTTGCCCACCCAGCGTGGTACCGGGCGCGCACGCCAGCCATAAGTTCGAACAAGGAAGCACTGCTTGACAAATTTATGAGCATGATCGTGGATGGCATGCGACCTCCTGACATTGATGCTCTTTGCTCACCGCTGGTCCTTAGGTGTAAGGTCACCGAGGAAGAGAGATTGATGAGACCTCAGCGATGGGAGACAGTCATGAACATCAACCTGGCGCAACTAGGGCGTGTGCGCGAGCAACTGAAGACGCAGCTGGTCGGTAGCAGGACGTTCGCAAACGAAAACGCTGAAGCCAGTCCAGTCATGATGGCGGCGTATGCTGCCACTGGCCTCTTCCTCATAGTCACAGATACAATCATCTTAGACATGTACAGGCAGCTTCAGCAGAACAACCCGCAGCCTACACTACCTAGCGGACTATCTGATGAACTGCTGATAACCGAGCGCTCCCATACTCTCGACTCGATCACGGCGAGGTTCCAGCATCTACGAACCTTACATCCTGGGCTTCATTACACTGCTCCAAAAGCGCTGAGGGTAATACTAGGGACGATGCTGGGGATGAGACAGCCGGACAATCATGACGAGGCCAGGACTCTGTTGCTTGTGCTTCACCAAGAGCTGAGTGGTTGACATTGGACGTCTGAACGTGAGCAGGCAGTTGAAGGGCTGTTCAATGCGATTACGACCAATGGAGGCAGCAATAAAGGAGTGTGATTGCATCATAATCATCTAGATCTCTCTTTACGCGACCCGAAATCCGAATACTCTTGCCAAGGAATAGCATCGCAATTGCACGGCTATCTGACAGGATATCAGGCGTGTGGCGATCATTCGTCTTTCATCCCGACCATCTCCAACGAGTCCGCCCACAAACGCTTCGCCCCTTCCTGGTCATAAGCCCATGACCTGTAGCCAGAATCACTATTCATCCCTTCGTCTGGAATTGCCTGCGCGACACCAACGTTAGCCAGGTAGATACCACCCTTACCCTCATAATCCTTGCCGACAGCAGCCAAGACTTGTGTGGCAGCGCCCTGCTCAACGGACTTGACCGACCCCCGGAACTCTTCCAATTCGAACAACGGGGCGATTTTGGCCATCATGCGAGGGTCCAGGGACTGGGCACCGGCGGTCATGATATTGCCAGGATGTAAGCTCAAACTGTGGAGACCGCTGCCACCATAGCGACGCTCGATCTCGTTCGACATCCATATGTTGGCCGTCTTGGATTGCCCGTAGGCGACCATAGGGTTGTAGTCCCCCTCGATCTCCGCCATGGGATCGATTTTGCCTTTCAGCGGATTCTTCAGGTCGTAGTTGCCAATATGGACAGTGGAGAAGCCGTGTGCAGCACTGGACACGCTCACGACGCGGCTCTGGAAGGCTGGCGTCGAGGATTCCAGCAGCACGGACTTGAGCAGCTGGAAAAGATAGAAGTGCGCCAGATGGTTCACAGCGAATTGCGATTCGAACCCATCTTTTGAATGCCGCTCGCCATTTGGCAGATTCCCAATACCTGGATCTCGGTCAGTCTACTCAACGATCTATGGTCTCACGTCGGCCGAGCCCTACCAGCGTTGCAGACAAGGACGTTCAGCTGATTGCTCTTCCGCAAGAACTCCTCCACACCCTCCTGGACGCTCTTCAGGCTGATGTTGTCAATCTTTACCCAGTCGATCTTGGCACCCTTCAGCTCAGCATCGGTCTCTCCTTCTTTCTCGAGATCCTGGACGACTTTCTCCGCTTTGGCCTCGCTCCTTGCGGTGAAGAAAACGCGAGCGCCGGTTTTGGCGAGCTGACGCACAGTCTCCAACCCCAGCCCATCTGTACCTCCAGTCACCAGGAATGTCTTGTCGGTCAGATTCCCAATGAGATTGTTGTCTTTGAGGATTTGGTACGCGGTAGGGCGAGCGTCACCAGGTCCTTGGGGATCTTTATGGGCGTCCGAATAAGGGCCGACAGAGACAGGCATTTTGACGAATTGATTACGAGCAAGGAAGGGCGCCTTTGGTTTCCACGCTGTAGTTGCTAGAGGAGATATTCGAGTAATGAACTTGATGCGTCCATGACAACGTGCTCCAATCCTATCTTATATAGACTGTGATCGGGGACAATATTATGCCGACAACGAGAAGAGATTATAAAGCATCACACGGCTCGCTTCGACTACAGCTTACAGTCCTTGAGATGGCGTTCAATCAGATCACCCTGTTCGCAGGATGTTCTGTTCCGGGACAAGGTAAAAGCTGAAAGTCTGATACTTACGACATGTAACGGACATGTACCAATCACGCTTTTGCCCTCGCAGGTTGTTCTCTTTTGGGGCAAGCGTCGTGGCTTTCTCGTGGCTTCCTCGTGACTTTCATTTGTTTTCTGCATTTGTCATTGTATACATGTAGACTACACGTACATGACCTTACCGTACGACTTCGGGACTTATTAACCATGTGTTTCTCTTCTCAAACCCAAGCGGGAGTGTCGACGAACTCGGCTTGCATGGACATCTCAATGTAAAGTAGCGCTCGGCAGGTCCCATGGGCTTAAAATAGGCTCGACGTCACACCTTCAGCGATAAGCTGAAAGCATGAATCCTTCGAGCATCTGCCAAAGTATGTAAACAGGCAATGCAAGGCCGTGCCGTTGGGCAAGATTCTCGCAGCAAGATGCAGAAGCGTCTACTTGCTCACCATGATCATGGCACACTATTCTGCATCGCACGTGTGCTAGGCAAGTACCTGGACTTATCTCAATCACTCAAGCTTGTTTAGTCAGTGATGTGGTGAGCATGGTGTCATGAGCGTCTACAGGGTGTTGCAGCATGACCGACCACACCCCGTATCCTGCTCCAGGAGACTATTCACGGGACTATGATTGGGAGTTGGCGAGTATCGATCGATCAAGGTAGGCTGTTACCTTTGTGAACGTGACTGCGGTACTATCAAGTAGCTGATTCAGGACATCACAGCTATCCGTCCAGTGTGAAAACTAGCTACCATGGCATCGACGACGACAAAGAGTCGTTGATCTTGCATGACCTGAAATCCCGAAACCGCACGCCCGTGAAGCGAGTCTTATCAGAGGGAGATTTGCCGTCAAGGACAGTCTCACAGTCGGGTACCGTCAGCAGAGAGCGAAAGAGAAAGCTACAAGGTTGGAGGTTTGGAGTGAGCTGTTCAGCATGGGTGGCCTTTGCAGTGTTTGCGCTGAACTTGGGCCTCATCATACATGCCTGCGTCAAATTCCCGGTCCAGGATAGGCTGGGCACTGCCTACACAGGAAGCTGTGCGTACGTTAACAAATGGACCACTTGGCTGCATATTTTGATCAATGCTCTGAGCTCGATCCTCCTCAGTGCCTCCAACTATACGATGCAGTGTCTCTGCTCCCCAACAAGGGAAGAGGTCGATCGTGCACACTCCAAAGGAGACTGGATGGACATTGGCGTAGCAAGTGTTCGCAACCTGTACAGAATCCGATGGACGCGAGTCACGTTATGGTGCATCCTCGCTGTATCCAGTGTGCCCATCCATCTGCTCTACAACTCTGCCGTGTTCAGAACGCTCGACTCTAACGACTACTACGTGGCCGTGGCCAACGACAAATGGCTCGCAGGTGGCAACTTCACGACTGTGCATGACTGAACGCTGAACCCCAATACAATCCTGGCCTCCCCACTCTCGATACATACCTCCCCACCATCTTAGCCATGCAACAAATGTTTGCAGCCCCCGCGTGGGAGAACGATCCTGGCATTCAATTCCTTAGCCCCAGTGACTGCATTAATGCTTATGAAACATCCTACGTCTCAGGTCGGGATATGCTGGTACTCAAAACAGACGACGTGAATCCCAAGGACCCAACTACACCTTATTTTGGTTCGAGAAATCTGGCAATATAGACAACGGGCCCGGTTATTATTGGATCTGCAACGATGGCCCTTCGATGGGCTTTCAATGTAATCCTTCTGTATACAAAAAGGATCCGAGCAAGTGGACAGTGGAGGGTTTCCGTGTGGTTGATTGCCTTTCGCGTCTCCGACCATCTCATTGCAAATTACAGTTTTCGCGGGATATCCTGATAGTGGTCATTGTGATGAACTTTTGCAAGACCATGGTCATGTTCATAACATTGTATTGGCAGAAGGATATTACGCTAGTGACGGTCGGCGATGCACTGGCCAGCTTTCTGGATCGACCGGATGACATGACAAAGTCTCGATGCCTTATGGCTCAAAAGGATGTGAACCAGGGCCCATTATGCTGGCAGCGGAAGATGCTCGGTGGTGCCCCAAACACGCGACCCCTGCCTGTGACACATCGCGCCTACACCAGGAGGAGATGGTTCACTGCCGCAACTAAGAGGCGGTGGATTATTACGATGGGCTTGTGTATGGTCGCCGTCATCGCTGGAGCCGTGTTGCTATCGATGGGGACTAATACGGTGTCATCCTACTTGTCAAATGGCGAGACAGCATTCTCGCTTGGGTTCGGAGCTGTAGACTCAAGGGCACTCATCAACGCAAGTCTCCCGCAAGGCGGGACAGGCGGCTTGATGGTGGCTGTTCTGATAGCAAACTTGCCGCAAGCCATCATCAGCTTCCTCTACCTCACCTACAACGGCTTGCTCACATGCATGCTGCTCAGCCAGGAGTACAGCAAGTACGCGATCACTGAGAGAAGGAAGCCGCTCCGCGTCACCACTCCTCACGGCCAGCAACGTAAGAAGCATGAAATGACCCCTCTCGTCGGCATAAACCTGGCTAACCATCCCTAGGCTCTTCATACTATCTCCAATTGCCGTTCACGTATTCCTTACCGCTGATCATCGCATCCGGAATGCTGCACTGGCTGGTTTCTCAATCAACCTTCCTCGCTCGCGTGGACGTATATGACGATGACGTGGGTGGGCAGACCCTCAAAGGCAGCACTTCACAAATCGGATACTCGTGTCTCCCCATCCTCCTCACGCTGCTGCTCGGTATCGCCATGTTAGCCATAGCCATCGGCCTGGGCTTCCGGAAGTTTGCCAGCTACATGCCCGTGGCCGGCTCATGCTCAGTGGCGCTTGCAGCGGCTTGCCATCGACCGAAACAAGATGTGGATGCCGCATACCTCCCCGTGCATTGGGGTGAGGTCGTCGCTGGAGGGTCGGAAGACGTGGGCCATTGCTCCTTCACCTCGGAGGAGGTAAAGACTCTGTCGCCAGGGCGTATGTATGCTGGGGGTGTTGCGCATGATACTTCACGGTCGACGGCAAGCAACAGTATTGAAGTTCATGCGGAGAACTCACGTATGAGAAAAAGAAATGCGCATCTCGATTTTGACAAGCAAATGTAACGTCATATGACTGAATGACATACTAGTTACAGCTATAGAGCCGGGCGATTGCACAAGCCTCTTGCTCATTCATATCAGTGGTGTGGTGCTGGAACTGTCTATAATATTCATATAATGCAATACAACATAATAGATATAAAGGGACATGCGTAACCATCCTACGGGCGGTGCACGTATTTTGGCGCCTCAAACGCCGGATACACGATATGTACATCTCTCCTGCCACCAGGTCCACCCTGAGCCTCTTTCAGTATCCATTCACGGGCTCCGTACTCAGAGCTCATAGCGACCTTTTAGCGATCGACCTCACCTGTACTGTGTTAGTATTGATTCAGTTGTGGCGAAGAGATCAACAAATACTTACCAAACACGAGATCCATCGTGCCAATAATGGCAACAGCATCGGCAAGCAAGTGACCTCTTGAGATTTGGTCAAAGCAGGACAAATGAGCAAATCCAGGGGCACGGATCTTGCAGCGGTATGGTCTTTCTGAGCCGTCCGACACGACGAACACACCCATCTCACCCTTGGGTGCTTCGATAGCGCTGTAAGTCTCTCCCGGGGGAACAGTGTAACCCTTACTGTAAAGCAAAAAGTGGTGAATGAGTGCTTCCATGTTCTCCTTCATGGCTGCACGTGGTGGGGGTGCAATCTTGTAGTCCTCGACCTTGATTGGTCCTGTGGGCATCTTGTTCAAGCACTGGTGAATAATGCGTAGTGATTGGCGGAACTCCTCCATACGGCAGAGGTAGCGATCGTAGCAGTCGCCGTTGACTCCGACAGGGACATCGAACTCGACTTCGCCATACGCGTCGTAGGGCTGGCTCTTCCGTACGTCCCATGGAATACCTGAACCACGAAGCATGACGCCTGAGAAGGAGTAGTTGAGAGCATCTGCGGCGCTGACAACGCCAACACCCTTAGTCCGACCAATCCAAATACGGTTGTCTGTTAGAAGTTCTTCAGTCTCGTCGATGCGGTCACCAAATTGTGTTGCCCATTGGTAGATGTCATCTAGCAGACCGACAGGAAGATCCTGAGACACGCCGCCAGGACGGACATATGCAGCGTGAAGACGCGCGCCAGAAACACGTTCGTAGAATTCCTAAAATTCTTTAGCCAATTTCTTACATATCCAATGCCATGTTTCTTACCATGAGCTTTTCACGCTCTTCGAATCCCCACAAGAACGGTGTCAGAGCGCCGACATCCATAGCGTGTGAAAGAACCGACATGAGATGGTTAAGAATTCGTGTAATCTCGCCAAACAATGTTCGGATCCACTTCGCTCGCTCTGGGACCTCGATGTTCAAGAGCTTCTCGACAGCCAGGGAAAAGCATTGTTCGTTTGTCATCATTGACACGTAATCCAGACGATCGAAGTATGGAAGTGCCTGCAAGTATGTCTTGTATTCAATAAGCTTCTCGGTTCCTCGGTGAAGCAGACCAACGTGTGGATCTGCTCGCACAATCTCTTCTCCGTTGAGTTCGAGAATCAGTCGCAACACACCGTGTGCTGCTGGGTGCTGAGGACCGAAGTTGACTGTGTAGTGGCGGATCTTCCTCTCCTCGGGAGTGTCTGCCAGGTCGTCGGCCTTGTTCATGCTCATGCTATCCTTGTCCACGGGTCTTCCAAAGCTAGGGTCCACTGCTACAAGACGTGTTGCATTTGCGTTTTCAACGTGCTCGGCCATACGACGGGACGGGGTCGACGACAGACACCTCAGCGGCATGGCGTTGAAGGAGGAGACGGCAGGTCGCTGGCGAAGGCATACTCGCTTCGCGCCATTGGCGGCGAGGCGTGTGAAAGGCGCGGCCATTATCAATGCCCAGACCGCTGACACCGACCGGATTGAAGGGTGGCGAGGAGAGTGGAGATGGTTGTGCCGGCAATGGTGCTGGAAGAGTGTCGTCTAGCTGTGCTGTGGTTTCGCCGCTGGTGCACTTCGAAGCATCATTGAAACTAGGAAGGTCGGGCCAATCACAGCAAAGACAAAGTCAGGTGCACGGCTTGACCCGACATCCAAAAATTATTGTGACCGCAGTCTCGTGCACAAAAACTACGGACATACATATATCTTGGAGAACACATCTGAAGAATCGCTGCGATGCCGAGCTGGGCGCCCTTGAGCCAGGAGCAGCTGCAAGAAAGGCGGATTGTCGAGGTCAACTCTGAAACAGTCACCCACACCTCCGCCACCGACATACCCGGTCATTGGGGCCCCGGACAAGACGATAGCTGGAATCTCGAAGCTTTTAAACAAAATCTTAAAATCAAATTCCACCAAAACAAATCATACGATGCTGCATTTTCGCTGGTTGGGGTAGATGCCTCTATAGCAAATGCTTTCCGACGAATACTCCTTGCAGAGATTCCTACTTTAGCTATCGAGGACGTTTTTATCCTTGACAACAACAGCATCATTCAGGATGAAGTCCTCGCACATCGACTTGGCCTGATACCACTCACAGGCGGCCAAGAAGGTCTACAATGGATGCGATGGTTTAGGAAGCCACCTCCCAAAGACGACTTCGCCGCACAAGCCGTGTACGATCCTGACGAGTACGATGCGGGAGCTACGGTGCCCAGTGACTTCAACACTGTCGTCCTGACGCTGAACGTGGAATGTAGATGGGCGACCCAAGCAGAAGATGGCCGGGATGGCCGTAAGCTCGCCTTGGAAAAGTGTACGGATCCCAAACAAAAATATGTCAACAGTAGTGTCTATGCCCACCAGATCGTCTTCAGTCCGCAAGGCGAACAAGAAAAGTATTTCGCTGGACTAAACGCCATTCGACCAGTCAATCCAGATATTCTCATCGCCAAACTCCGCCCGGGTCAACGAATTCATGTACAATGCCATTGCATCAAAGGCATTGGAGCAGATCATGCGAAGTTCAGCCCTGTAGCCACGGCATCATATCGACTTCTACCTCAGATCGACATAATCCAGCCCATCGTTGGCGCAGATGCCAAGAAGTTCGCGCGTTGTTTCCCCAGAGGCGTCATCGAGCTGGCGAGGGACGAGGCAAGTGGCGAGCAGAAGGCGGTAGTCAAAGATCCGATGAAGGACACTGTGTCACGGGAGGTCCTGCGTCATGATGAGTTCAAGGGAAAGGTCAAGCTGGGACGAGTGCGTGATCACTTCATCTTCAGCGTGGAGTCCACCGGCCAAATCGAGAGCGACGAGTTATTTCTCCAATCAGTGAGGTTTCTGAAGGCCAAGGCCGAGAAGTTTAAGAGGCACCTCAGTGAGGTTGAGGAAGGTCGGTGAATGAGTTCAATGTTCTCCCCACATTTTATGTCGTTGTACAGTACTTGCATGCATAGCCTACGGCGTTCTGGAAAAGATTCCTGTGCAAACACAGTGGCGTGGTATAGCTTATTCAATATGAACTTATGGCTGTACAAGTCATGTAATGGCATCAAAGCCCTCATTGCATTCAGCGTCGTGAGACCTTCTTTAGCGATCTACAAGACTATGCCTCTGTATTCTGTCGTTCCTCATAAGAACGTGCTTATACCTCACCATCACGGGTGCGGACTCTCATCCAGCCTTCCTTGGCCGTTGTAGCACCAGATTTCCCATCGTGAGCACCGTCCACTTCATTAATAGTCATGATGCTTGTAGCAAGACCAGGCTTGACTAATGTCTTGCGTGTGCCACCCACCAGTACTGCCGGCTCGTCGTACGTTTCATCGTTCCATTCATTCTCATTGATCTCGTCCCACTCACGATGTGATAGATCGTTCAAGAGATGGGTTTTCAGGCGGTCTGCAAGTCGCGTTGGCGAAGCATATTTCCAGTTTCGCAACAGCGCTGCGATTTCAGGTCCAGCAAGAGAGTTGCATACGCTGCCATGGGAGAATACTCCTAGTTGCAACGACAAGCCCCCTGAAGTGCTCTTAGCACGACTTGTGTTTGTGGCCGAAGACATATTACGGTCGAGCGGTGGCCGCACCGTGTTGTCTTTGTGGAGGAAGAGATTGTATAGGTTCTTCCCAATCGAACTGATGTCGTTGAAGTCAGAGACAGGCTCGACACCCTGTGTCTTGCAAAGCCAGGCAACATCCCAAGCCAGGAGAGCTACACCTTCGATGAACATATTGAACGACTTGGAGTCATCTTTTGCTAGTTGAGGTAGCGCACGCTCAACTGTCAGCGGTCTTGGCCTTGAAGTGTTTGACCGATCGAGCAACGCAGAGGCTGCTGGGCTCGAAGAGCGATGTGGTTGAGCTATATCGGAAAGGTCTACAATCCTATATGATGCCCTTTCCGGAAAGATCATTGCCGTGGGACAATTATTGTGCGGAAGAACGATCTCGGCTGGTAGCCTTATGTACAGGTAGTGACAACACTGAACAAGGAGATGGCAAATATTACCTAGCGAGGCGTTGATGATTTCATGCTGTTTTGGGTCACCACTCCCTTTGTCGAGACGGATTGTTTCCGACATGTTGTTGGTCGGGCTGCCATTCAGATGCTTGAGGTCGAAGATCTGAGACCCACCTAAGGTGTATGCTGATGAGCCATCCGGAGCTTTCGTGCGTCTCAAACCACTCAGATGCGCTACAGCACGACACAAAGCTGCTCGAGCTTGTGCCGTCCTTGTGTGGACTTTCTGCAGCTTCCTCTCGGCCCTACGAGCTTCACCGAGAACAGTCTCGATAGCTGACGCCCTACGTTCAGATAGCTTTTGCCGTTCTACCGCCAAGTTCTGCCGTCGCTGTGTATGGTCCTCCCGCTGTTCTGCGGCATACTTCTTGCATGCTTCAATTTCTTCTCGCAGCTGTTTTGCGCGGTCACGAGCATTTTCCACGTTGGTCTCACGACTCTGCAGCTCTGTCCGCTGCCCTTTCCAACCGTACTGTTGAATCCCTACGGTGATTGCTTCCAGGTCTGCGGTGGGAGGCAGCGCAGCGAGTACGCCATCATTCCCGGGTCTGACAATAGCCTCAGCGTGGATATGTGCTTCTTCTCGTTCGCACAACGCCTGTATCTGTGCAAAGCGAGATTCGTAGAGAATGACCTGTGCACATGCCGGACATAGCGGTTGTCTTCTAGGTGTGAATGCTCGAGAGCAGACATCGCAAGTCATGTTCACGTCCCCCTGTCTGCGAGCAGAGGTTGGAGAACGTCCGTGTTCATTGCGACGTGTGTTACTGCTGTGCCCCGAGGATGCTCATGTCAGGTTGTCTGGAAATGGATGTTGAGACCAAGTCACGATCCAGCTATGTCGAGGTGGGTCAGCAGAGATCTGACGAGAGGATTCATGCGTGTCTCGCATGCTACATACATCAGCAGTCCGAGTCATAGACGCATGTGATTATGTGCCTGAGGCATCAGCTTAGGATCGATACCTGAGGTGAGTAGAATAAACTGCACTTCACTTGTACCGAGCTCGATCATAATCGCAGCATCGCCACACCCCGTAACAAGCATGAGCGAACCCATGGTAGACAATCACGAAGCAAACGAGCATGATGCTGATTCTCAAAACTCCGACGAGTCCTCATGTTCCTTGCCACTGAGCTCACCCACTCCATCAAGAAGGAATGTATCACCTAAACAGTCGCCTAGCAGGAAACGATCCCTTGAGAGTATGCGCGTTGGCGGATTAGAAGATAGTACATCCGTGATATCAGCAGATCAAGGATGGACAGAGCCAAACCCTCCTGCAGAGAACCTGCCACCAACACCTCTGCCGTCTTCATTGGCAGCGTCTGCTGTTGGAAACTTGTCACCTCCCAATGTTCCATCGTCAAGAACAGCATCGCTTGAGGAAGAAGTCTCACCTCCTCCTCGTGCCTCATCCACAACTCAGTCAGTTGGAAGAGATAGGTCGTCACATCGAGTATCGTCCTCAACGACCGTACCAATCATGAAAAGTATGTCTCCTCCGCCATTAACATTGACGCTACCGGCGTCGCAGAGAATGCCACCTCCTCCTCGACCGGCATCAAAAGTGGCTTCACCTAGTTCTGTAAACAAATTTGCACCCCAATCATCAGCTTCGGCAGCATTGCCATCGTCACAAGCTGTGCCACAAAGTGGTCAGAAGATTCCACCATCGAGTCCGCCAGAAGTCCAGCAGAACGAACAGCAGCCAGGACATTCATCCAGTGATGATGATAACGCAGAACCTTTCCCTGATGATCCAAGTATACCGATCGAAGTCTTTGACTGGGAAGAAATGCAGCAACGATATCATGATACCGTCAAAGAGCTTGAAAAGGACGAACAGCACATCTTCGCCGAATATGAGAGTCTTTGTAATGTAAGATTTGACCATAGCATGACTGACCATGACTGACCAAGATCTTGCAGTTCTTCAACATCTGGTCTCAAGCACTACCACAACGTGAGGTGGAGCGAAGCTTCAAAAGGCTGAAAACACAAATGGCTTTGGTCCAGCACGAAGAGGACGAGCTGGAAAAGCGGAGACAGCATTGTAGGTTGACTGGCAACTATCATGCAGTGGACATCACTAATTACCTGGCAGACACCGCCGTGATTGATGCATTCAACAGTGCGCTAATGATGATTCGCTCGCGATAGACGCGGCAGCATGTCAGCATGCCAATTCTCAATGCGTGACTGGGGATTTTGTCCTGTGCGTCGGTCCCCGTCTAGCTCGTTGACTGGACTGCTTTGCTGCCACACAATGCAGTGCTGAATGTCAATCACAACCTTCGGCAGCTTGTGTGTGTACCACTTGAACAAAGAACAACATTCAGCACACGCCAATAGTCTACGATGAAATTGCTACTGACTCCAAGACTTGAAATGAATGCTAGGCGTATTGCTGACATGATTACCATTCTATGCTATATTGCTTCGTTGGTACGTTGCATGATCTGGCTGTTTCGAGCCACAAGATATCTACATATATGCACTTCGCTATGCATTTAAGCACAGCTTCGCTCTCGACACTTTATCCGGATCAAGATCTCCAAGCATTGAATATTTCACGCTTAAAAATCAGAATCCGCTTACAGGAGCGGGTTTGATCGGTACTCGGGTGCGGCACCGTTCTCCTTGCCCTTTTTCGCTCCAGTCTCTCCTTCAACTCCATCCTGTACGTCGTTGCCTTCTTGCTCAGCAAGGAATTTCTCGGCCTCAAGCGCCGCCATGCAACCGGAACCTGAATTATAATGTTAGCCCATGCTCTAAGGTCAATGCTAGCTCGGTCAAGACTTACCTGCTGATGTGACGGCCTGTCTGTACTTTTTGTCCTGAACATCACCTGCAGCAAACACACCAGGAACATTCGTCTCAGTCGTGCCGGGTGTTGTGAGCAAGTATCCGTCCTCGTCCATTTTCAATTGGCCCTTGAACAATGCCGTTGCAGGATCATGACCGACAGCGTAGAATAGACCATTCGCCGGGATCTCCTCGGTCTCGCCTGTTTTCGCATTCTTGATGACCATACTCTGCATCAGTCCTCGCGGGCCGTCCTCTCCCTTGATCTCCACACCTTGTGTATTGTATCTGATCTCAATCTTCGGGTTTGCAGCTAGCCGCCGTGCGTTTGTCTTCGATGCTCGGAGCACGTCTCGTCGTACCAACACCGTCACCTTGGACGCTTTCTTCGTCAAATATGTCGCCTCTTCCACCGCTGAGTCTCCACCGCCAATCACCACCAACGGCTTCTCACGGAAGATCGGTAATGAGCCATCACACACCGCGCAGGCCGACACACCGTTTCCCCAGTACTTCTCCTCGCCCTTGAGATCCAGTCTCCGCGCCTTGGCACCTGTGGCTATGATGATCGCATCCGCGGTGTGCGTCTCTTCCTCCAGTGTCTCCTCGTCGCCCATGGGATGCAGCCAGAACTTGAACGGCCGCGCAGAGAAATCTACCTTGCCAACAGTCTGCGACACGATCTCAGTCCCGCACTCCTCAGACTGCACACGCATCTGGTCCATGAGCGTCGTGCCCTTGATCATCTTGAACCCCGGGAAGTTCTCGACTTCGTCGGTTGTGGTCAGCTGGCCACCGGCCGCAATCCCCAGCGCGAGGAAACCCTCGTACAGCACTGGTTTGAGATCGGCGCGCGCGGTGTAGATGGCAGCAGTGTGGCCGGCAGGGCCAGAGCCGATGATGACGACTTTGCTATGCATCTTGCGAGTGGTGGGTGGAACTGCGGGCGTGCGGTTTGTGGTGAAGTTCGACAGGCCCACGGCAGCAGCGGCGGCAGCGATTGGGAGTGGAAAGTTGGAGTGGAGTGCTGATGAGGAGGAGCCCGCGCGGCGAAAGGCGTGAGAGAACAGTTTGACGGACGCCGTGATGGGCGAACCTGTGGTGGCGATTTGTGGGGTTTATGTATAGAGCAGGTAGCGAGAGAAGATCTACGTGATTAGTGTTGTAGCAGTAGGTATAGGTGATGTAGTTCGCTGGTTGCTTTGAAATGCCGAAGTTCTAGACTGGCTGGGAAATGCGCGTTTGGGCTGGGCCCCGATGATGGAATTGGCAGAGCCCCACCTACATGTTACTGTACTCCGTAGGTACAGTGCAGAGAGGCCATGGACAATCGCCGCATGAGTAATGGCTAAGAATGCGCTCGAATCGATAACAAACGCTCTATGCCACAATCGTTTCGTAAGCAGACAGAATATACACAGATACTCTGTAACAGCTTACAATAGCTGATGATCTTGATGACAATGCCGGCAAGGGCACCAGACACCTATGGAGCAGGTCCAGCATAACCTTGTTGATTCTTTCTGGGGCTATACCTACAGTAAAATGCACGATACAGCATCGCAATCCACATCCGACAAGGAAGTCCAACGAGGCAGGCTTCTCTCGATCGCCTGAGTCGTATATCACTGATGGCTGCAGACGGAATTATAGGAACGACATCCTAAGGTCTGAATGAGTTGTCAAAGCCTCGCGCGCAGACAGTAGCTGCGAGTCGGCCAGCATTCAACCACGCAAGACTGTCCTTGTCTGCAAACTTATCAGGCTCAAGAACATGAGCTTGTGGAATGATCCAATTCTGGTGCTCCAAAGGAGTCCTGCGATGTGCTGGGACCGGCCCTTCCACTACCACTGGGTTGGAAAGACTGCAAACCGAGAAGTCGTACACCGTAATCTATCGACCCGACTGGTGTGCTGTGATGACGGAGTGACCTCATGCATATCACGAACCAGGCTCAGCAGCTCAGCATCCAGATGTCAAGAGAGACCTTCATCGACATATACATGCTGTGGCGGTATGCTCAATAATGTTGATGTTGAGGCCAAGTCATATCTCGAGCACTTCACACCCTGTTACCTCCAAGCCAATCACACCTGCAACCAACCTCGGCGCATCACATCAAGTACGATCCCCCGCAGTGGCTCAATATCACAACTCGAAGCCCTCGAGGTTAATTTGAGATGAGAAGTCCGACGTCTCATTTTGTTTTCAACGGTCACGCGCTCTCGATTCGCCATAGGTCCAAAGACAATCTTGCGCAAGCCCCAGCCGGCGGTCCGAGCGGCTACTTCGACTTCATTTCCGCCCCTGGACTTGCCTATCCAGTCCTCTCCCACCACTGCCACCGATCGAAGGGCGACGCTTGTCATGTTGGAAATACGCTTCCCTCTAAACGCTGCGAGGCTTTCGCGACGAATGGCCGCTGGCCAAATCTATCCTTTCAACGTCGCACGCTACCGCACAACTTTGCCTCGACACTAGCTGTGGAGTGCGCCAGACTCGTGCAGTCGTAGTCCACCATATCAAGGTAGGGGTCCCTTTCCTCCTCTCTTCTCGCTGTCTCTTGTCTGTCGTCCACGGTCTCCACGCTCTCACCAGCTCGTCGTCTGCCCCAGTCATTCATTTGATACCGTCCACTTCACTCTTTCAGTGGTCGAGTCCGAAATTCAAGATGCAGTCCTTCGCCGTTCTCGCCTTGCTGGCGGCCTCGGCCAGCGCCGGCAGTGTCCACAACCACCACATGCACTTGCACGAGAAGAAGTCCGACTGGGCCGCCGGTCCTCCGGCCGTGTACTCGGACAAGGATACTTCGTCTTATGGCTGCATCACCTACACCACCACCGTGTATGGTGCTCCCAGCTTGGTGCAGGACAAGCCGAAGCCGTCGACCTACTCTGCTCCCAAGTCGACGTCGTCCTCGACATGGGTTGCACCGACTACTAGCAGCACTTCCTCCACAAGCAGCACCTCGTCGTGGTCCAGCTCTACCACTAGTACATCTACTAGCACTTCCTCCAGCACTTCTACCACCAGCACTTCCACCACCAGCACTTCGCCTTCCAGCACCTGGGTGGCCCCCACTCACACCTACGTTGCTCCCAGCACCCATTCCACCAGCGCATGGGCCGCCCCCAGCTCCAGTTCATCCAGCGCTGGAGGTATCCTTGGCGTGCTCAAGTCTGCCGGCGATGCTATCGAGGGCATTGCCGCCAGCATCTCCACCAACGGAAACCAATGGGCCATGACTTACACTCCTTACAACAACGATGGTTCCTGCAAGACTGCAGGTGAGGTCTCCAGTGACATTTCCTCCATCGCTGCCAAGGGTTTCACCACCGTCCGCATTTACGCCACCGACTGCTCTGGACCGGAGAATGTCGGTGCCGCCATCAAGGCCAACGGCATGAAGCTCATCCTCGGTATTTACATCGATGGCTCGGGTATTGGCGGTAAGACCGACGAGCAGATCAGCACTCTCACCTCGTGGGGATCCGGCAACTGGGACATCGTCGAGATGGTTGTTGCTGGTAATGAGGCCATCTTCAACGGCTACTGCTCCGCCTCTGAGCTCGCCTCGTTCGTTCTCAAGGTCAAGGCCGAGTTCTCTTCCGCTGGCTACAGTGGACCAGTGACCACCACCGAGCCTCTCGGCACGATTCAGGCCAACGCCGGCACCCTCTGCCCAGCTGTTGATGTCATTGCGGCTAACATCCACCCCTTCTTCAACTCTGCTGTCTCAGCCGCCGGAGCTGGTGCATTCGTTGCCACCTCGCTCTCCGACTTGTCCGATGCCTGTAACGGCGAGAAGGAGGCATACAACCTCGAGACCGGCTGGCCTAGCGGCGGTGATGCCAACGGTGCCGCTGTCCCAAGCTCCTTCAACCAGAAGATTGCCATCGAGAGCATCGTTCAGCACGCCGGTTCCAAGTCGGCCGTTTTCTCCTTCGAGAACGACTCGTGGAAGGCACCCGGTGACCTCGGCGTCGAGCAGTTCTGGGGATGCGCCAGCTTGTTCTCTGGCTGAAAAGCGAACCTACTTCCATCGTAATATGACGCTTGACTTTTTATTTAATACTGATCACGACCTCTTTCTCAAATCTTTTCTTGGGACAAAGCGAAGGTGTTTTTCCGAGAGGAGATGTGGGGAGCTTTGTTTCGCCTTTTTTTACTTGCATTTGCATATAGCATAATCTTTTCGCTCCGATACGTCGGGCGAGCCATGAGTATGCAAGAATTGTATAGGATGCATTCACCTGAATAAGCCCCCGTTTCCTGCAGTCAAATCGTGTGATGCGTGAAGTGACTTCCAACTCCGCCTTCGCCCACGCTATGTAGTACTTGCAAAGAAATTGACCGTTCGCTATGAACAGATCTCAAAAGCATCCACAAATACACCAAGACCTAGACCTGTTTCACATCTCCCCACATTGCGCCACGAGCACGTCTTGATTCGGCTTGTCGTCGCGCGTCCGCACGTTCTCGATCTTCTTGACCACGTCCATGCCGTCCACTACCTTGCCGAACACGACATGCTTGCCGTCGAGGAACGGCGTCGCCACCGTCGTGATGAAGAACTGGCTACCGTTTGTGTCCGGGCCAGAGTTCTGGAACAAGACATATCAGCACTTCACGTTCACCTCCCTGCACCCACTCATAGCCCCTCCACCTCATACATGTACTATAGAACAAATCTCGAAAACTCACCGCCATACTCAACAACCCCGGACGATCATGCTTAATCTCAAACCCCTCATCCTTGAACTCCTTGACGCCATAAATCGACGCGCTGCCCGTGCCGTCCCCGTTGAGGAAGTCGCCGCCCTGGATCATAAAGTCCTTGATGACGCGGTGCATCTTGGAGCCCTTGTAGCCCTGCGGCCGGCCCAGATGGTTCTTGTGCTCGCCTGTGCAGAACTGGCGGAAGTTCTCGGCGGTCCGCGGGACTTTGTCTGCGAAGAGCTCCATCTTGATCCGGCCCAGCGGCTCGCTGGCCAGCGTCATGTCGAAGAAGACGATGGGGTTCGGGGTGGCCATTGTTGGGGTTAGGGTTGGAGGGCTAATGAGAGAGATGCTGAGGGAATAGAAATTTTAGGTGATCTCTGCGTTGAGCTGAATATTTATTCTTCCACCGGGTTCGAGCCTTTTGGATCGATCGGGAGACTGATTGAACTGGGTATATTGAATTTTGTATGGTCTCTCAGTGCAGGTGAATATATAAAAATGTTTCTAAAGTCGATCAGCGCCAAGCGCCACCTGCCCGATGCGGCGACAGATGTTCGTTGTACACCTACATCATGCCTCTGACGTACTGCGTTTGTATTGCTGTTACTGTACCTGAGGTATTTACTAGGGTACAAGCAGACGTCCTCATAGCAGGTGAAGCTCATGTCTAGATGCCCACCTCTGAGTCGAGCCTTGTTTTCGCTCAATCAATCACGCATCCGAAGTTCACTTCTTCCACATCCATTCTATAGAATCTCGACAATGTCGACCTTTGCGGTCAAGTCCATTGATCATGTCGTCCTGACCGTCAAGGACATCGAGGCTACTGTGGCGTTCTACACGACGAAGCTGGGCATGAAGCATGAGAAGTTTGTCTCCAAGGATCAAGAGAGGTGTGTGGAAAACATCAAGGGAAAGCTAGTGCGGCGGGTTTGATGAATGATTTTCCTAGGCACGCCCTCAGTTTCGGCTCCCAGAAACTGAACCTGCACCTCTCCGGCCACGAGTTCGAGCCCAAGGCCGACAGAGTGCAGCCCGGGAGCGAGGATCTGTGCTTCATCACCGACCACCCGGTTGAGGACGTGCTGAAAAGCTGGCAATCTGACGGACTTGAGGTAGGTTTGGCATTCACGCTGATCTGAAACAACATTAATGTAATGATTGGTCAGATTCTCGAAGGAGGGAAAGTCGTAGACCGAACAGGAGCAGTGGGGAAGCTGCGGAGCGTATACACGAGAGATCCGGATGGGAATCTCATCGAGTGCGTGCCCACGAGTGCGGTCCTGCTGATACAATGTTACGATTTTACTGATTTATATACACAGAGTATCGAACTATGTCTGAAGCAGGAGCTCGGGAACTTCTCGCTGGAGAATGTAGAGGCGAGGTTCCATGCGAATGGCAGGCCAATACCCTTTGGTAAACCTTTTCCTTAAGAAGAACGCAATCTGACTGTATATATCTCGCACTCTGTGCGCCGTGTCACTTACGACTGATGATGGCAGAGGTAGGACATCACCCTCACTTCCAGGTCGAAGGGTAAAGCCAGCATATGCTTTAACGGTGTATATCGGTCGCCAGCTGCCCGCCACTCGTTCGGGGCTTTCCGCAAGAACATAGTCGAACTGTTGCCAGAAGACTGGATCGAGTAGTTTTGTCTCATCTTCCGTCTTGTCGTATCTCCACGTTGGATATTTCTGCTGGAATCGTGTAACGCCTCCTTGGCAGGCAAGATTGTCCAAGTATACGGACACTTCGACACCTCTCTCATTCGCAGCAAGTGCGTGCAGTACATGAAGAGCTTCGCCTCCAGGGTAGTTGAGGCTTGATATGTAGAGCAAGCCAATACTCGTGATCGATGTGGCGATCGTCGATACCACCAGGGCTAAGCTCAGGAGCCTGTAAACCAGAGTCTTCGCCCTGCGGGTCCAAAACCACGCCGCACCAGACGCTGCCACGACGGTGAAAGCTGGGACACTGTAGATAATGAACCGCCATTCTTTGTGTGGAAGCAGGCTGTACAACAGCACAAACGCTAGATGAGGTATTAGAATATCTTGACTCGTGCGTGTTGTTGCTAGTGCAATAGGTATGCAGACTAGATATGTCATAGGGTTCAGGAGGAGGCGAGGCAAGGCATTCAGGACATAGAAGTGGAAAGGGCTGGTTCCCCAGTCCGACGACTTGCCCAGAATTGTGTTGTAGTAGAATCCGACCCACTCTGGCCATAGCGGGAACTGTTGCCAGAAGAACGAATCGATCGTCACCGTAGCAAGGAGACCTGTTGCTGCTCCAGCGAGGCCTGCAGGGATAATTTCGTTGACTAGCAATGCTCGGTGACGAACATAAATCATTGCAGTCTCCACAGCGAGCAGTATCGCAATCTCTGATCGAAAGACGACACCAGCGATAGTAAGAAGGTAAAGTGCCAGTCGTCGCCGCGTCGCACTACGAGTAGACTTGGTCGCCACTGCTTTGACCAGGATTAGATTTCGCAATGCCACGGTTGTCAATGCAAAGGCGAACATGTTTGGTAGTGTGCGTGAGGCATAGTAAATGATGTGGAACTGGCTGGCTTGTAGCAAGATGAACCACCGGCCAGCAGTTTTGCCATACGCCGTGTCAACGGCAGATCGCAGAGACCAGAGGGCGGCGGTATTGCTAAGTCCCAGCACCGCTCGTACTAGGAGCTGAACATTCTCCGGCGAATGGATGAGAAAGGTAAAGGGCTTGGAGAGACCAGCAAGAGCCAATGCTCCTACGAAGGTCCGTGGGACGGATCCAGGAAAGGAGACATGATCGAACTCGTGCATGAGCACTGCAGACGAATTTGCGAACGGAATACCATATTTGATAATGTCGTGCGTCGCTTGGATGTTGAACGATTCTTCAACTTTGGTATATGGAGAGGCAAACAGATGAAGCAGGACGACTGCTGGAAGCAACAAGTTCAACGACGAGTCTGGTGGAGTGTTAGCAATATGGCAACATTGGCATAACAACTCCAAGCACATATATCATACCAAGCATTGCTCGTAGTTGCCACGCCGCATCCCTCCCGACAGTTCTATCTGGCCCAACTTGAAACGCACGCCAGGTGTAATGTGGTGATATCGACATGTGCTGTGGATGGTAATGGGGATGTTGTGGCTAGAAGTATAGCATTGCACTGCAAGTCAGCGTTGGCATGTGATTCGTCCACAACGGCCAGCTTGCAAGGGTTTCCGCTTCCACAGACTTTCCCTAAGCAATATTCCACCTTAACACGCTTTCGACCTCACCAAGTCAGATAATCCTGAACATCACTACTGCCAAGCCCAAAGTTCGATTCCTGAACATTGAAACAACTCACAATGGCCACCCTCTTCTTCTCCTTCGGCGGACTCTTCCAAGGTACGTCTCTCTCCTCGAGACTACACCTCCAGAGCTCCAACGCTAACTTACCACCTTGCAGTCTCCATTCTCCTCGTCAATGCCATAGCAGTACTATCCGAGGATCGTTTCCTTGCACGAAGTATGTCCACTATCCTCCCCGCTCCGGCCGCGTCGAAGTCGAGAACACAATTCCCAAAGCAGCCTAGGATATATTCCTCCCTGCGTTCCCCAACAGATACAACTCGGCCTCTCTCACACTCCATCACTAACACATCACGCAGTCGGCTGGGGTAGCACACAATCCGCTGAGCCAAGCTTCGGCGGCGCTAGTGTGCAAGACAGCACGAGCGTGAAAGCGAAATTGATCAATCTGATCAGTTCGGTGCGGACGTTGATGCGGAGTAAGTAACCAACCCTACCCTACGTAGAGGCTCTGGGCCTTCGACCTTCCAAATGCGGAGGGGGCAGGACAGTATAGCCAAAACGAATCAGCCAGCTAACATCAGTCCAGTTCCCTTGATCCTTCTCAACCTCCTGATCATTGTCTGGGCAATCGCGTTCGGTTGAAGCAGCCGCAACCGTAGCAGAAGCAACTTACGAGTACACGATCAAAAACCCATGGACCGATCGGAGCGGTGATGTGCCAAGATCGCTGTGGTGGGGAGGAAACACAGTTGCGTTCGGGGGAGGAGTCGCGGAGATGAACGATAACAACGCATCTCTGAGCGGCACGATGCACAATTCCAGGTGCAGACACCACTGGAGATCAGGAAAGCGACGTTGGCAGATTGCCCGGTTGGCTATACGTCTACAGCTTCGTACGGGCACGCAAAAGATGTGCATGGGATCTGAGTCTGAAGCTAGCGGTCCTAGCAAACGCATCGCTGCACAGCATTCGCGCACGGATAGATCGAACACGTACTTGGCATCGAAATAGGGGACAGTGTCAAAATCCAAGAACCAAGCGTGCCGGAGCTAGAATGCACAAAGCCTCCATTCAGGCCGTCTCGTCATCATCATATCCAGCAGTGCCGCCCAGCAGCGTGGGATTCTTCGAAGCTAGGAACGGAGCCTGGCCACCATAGACAATTATATAGAAGTGTGCAGCTTCAAATAATTGAAAGGGAAAGATATCTCGAATATACTTCACGATACTTCGTGCTGTGTTTTTTTGTAAAACTCTTGATCAACATCGAGCACACTTATCTATGATAGATCTAACAGGCCCATGAAGTGACGAAAAATAGACGTCAACTCGGAAATCGAAGCCAGACATCTGATATGGCGAGGAGGAAAGAGAAAGAAACGGCCTCATGTACATGCACATCATAGCCATAACGATAATGACAGCGACTATAAGCTACACTATGAGCTACAGTATGAGCTACAGTCATGTAGACACAGTACGATAAGGTAAGGTAAGGTAAATATGAACATCCAATATCAACGTCCAATGATGGGACTTAACGCCTTCGCCATGCACATTCTTTAACTCCGATCATTGCCCGTGACTTAACGAGCAAGCCTGCAACGGCATGCCCATCTTAATCAAGCTAGATGCAAGGGTGATTCGCTTCACATCGACTGCGTCAAGTTCGCCTGCGTATGTTGCTACCACGCGCACGATACGCGCCCACGGAGATCCTGAACAGTCTTTCCGCCCTGGTTCGTGATAGCTTTAACTTTTCTCTCGATCCTGGCCCGCGAAGGAGGAAATCAGGGGTGAGTATGCGTCCTTGCAGATTTGCTTGATGCTTGACCACTTTGATCTCAGGTCAGATCTGATCAGATCCGAGCAGGTCACAATAGACCACATCGGCTTGTTATTGTACCACACCGGACCAGATGAGGTCGCAGACACTTATCAACTCCGTTCTCTCATTCCGATCTTCTCCACACCCCAATCGACAGTTCGCACAGTCGGATTGCATTGTCACACTGCAATCCAAGAATGCCCGTGCTTCGTACAACGACTGATCCACTGAACAGGCCGTGACCAAGCAGGACACACACTTGCTCACAGCAGATTTGTACTCTTCTTCTTTCCCAGCGAGAAGCGATTCCGCGGCTTCTTCTCTTCTGCAGCCGCAGGCTGCGGCTGCGGTATGGGAGGTAGTGGCGGCAGTGCCTGCGGTTGCGAGTGTGATGCTGCTGCTGTCGCTGAGGTCGCTGATGCGGTGGATGTCACATATGCGCTGTGCGCGTGCGAGGCGAGGTCTCGGCCATTCGTTGGGGGAAGGAGGGGTCCGTCGATGAGTGCGGCGCTGTTGCTGCTGCTGCTGGTGCTGGTGTCGTCGAGCTCGTTGACGCCGTTGAGCGGCCGGGTCGTTGTGGTGGCACTACGTGCCAAAGCCGTAGGTGCGCCTGAATCTGACGCGGAAGGTTTCTCTTTATCCTTGCTGAACAGGCGCGGTTTGCTGCGGAGACTCATGCTACCGTTGCGGAAGCGTGCAAGACCACCCTCCTTGACGACGGGACTCGGAGGAGCCGCAGTACTGATGATGCTGTGCGTTTCCTCCCCGCCGTTCGTGCGGCGGTGCTTGTCCTCCGTCGACGCTGTGGCTTTGCTCTCCTCGACCACACGCTTGAGCTCTTCGTCCTGCTTGCGCCACGCGGCGATGCGTTTTTCCGACTGCTCGCGGCGCTTCTGCTCGAGCGCTTTGAGTTCGGCTTTCTCGCGTGCTTTGCGCTCTTTCTCTTCGGACTTCTGCTCGGCTTTGAGTTCCTTCTTCGTTTTCGGGGCCATGACGGGATCAAAGTGTTGGATCGCGGTAGGAGAGCGCGGGAGTTCAGGCCGGGCAGGGCTGGTGACTGCTGGGCTGGATACGATGTGCGCAAGGTTTTCCATGTGGTCGTCATCTTCTGCGCCGGGCGTTGTGAGAGATACAGTGTGATGGAGGCCATTCCCGTTCTTCGTGGGTGACGTTGTGGGTTCTTTGGTAGGTTCGGTCTCTGCGGCCTGATGGTTGGCGTACCCTTGCCCCTCGGCTTCTTGCTCCTTGATCATGGCCTCGAGAGTGGTTTCTTGGTAGAACAGCACATAAGCGCAAGCCAGCTGCTTGGCATCCATCGCACCAGGGACTGGCTCTCCACCGAAGAAGCTCAGCACGAAGCTCTTATCTACGGGCTCGACCAGCTCATCATCGAACAACAGCCAACCGCGATCTTGTGTCTTGATGATGCTGACATAATGGCCATGATACGGTCCTCCCCCAATATGCACCACCACGGCATATAACTCGTATAATCGATCCGGATCCTCCGCATCGTCTGTGGTGTTGAAAAGTCGTAGATGGAAAGGATAGACGACTTTGTGAAATAACTTTTGTAACCGCTGGAGATCTTCGGTATACTTGAAGCGCTTGAGATGCAGGGCCAGAATCCGTGGTAGCCGTTTGATCTTCATCCGCTTTTCAGCTTCTTGCAGGCCGCCGCAGTTGTCGCAATGAAATTTGTTCCGTTCACATAACATCTCTTCCTCGGAGAATTTGCGCAAGCAAGATGTCACCGAGGTGTGTGGGGCAAGATCCACCGAGAGATCAAGAAACGCTTCATCTCGTTGAGAGACCGTTTCGCAAGTGAGACATCGTGTCTCTGATGTAAGAAGACCTTCGAACAGGTCATGCACCCAATGCGTATCCAACCCGTTTGTGATGCCGGCCTTTGATGTGACTTCTTGGCCCATCTTGACTAGACTTTGCTCTGGAAGCCTCCCATTCGCTTTGGGCAGGTTTGGATGTTGTTTGGAGAACATCTCCACGTTATCGACGACCTGATTTAGCAGCAGGTTCAAGAATTCATGAGCATCCTGGTGCATCGCGGATCGAAACATCTCATTCTCCCGCCGCAGTATCTCCAAAAATCGATGCGGACTTACCACCCCTATCCGTGACTCGTGTTTAATGATGGCCTCGAAGATGTCCCGTAATGATGTGAACAGCGACTCGTCCATTTGATATCGCTTGGAACCATTTTGTGTCATCTCCAGCACCGGACCTACGGCCAGCGCGGTCTTCTTCTTGAACTCCGGGGAGTCTTTGTTCTCCTCCGCCTTGATGCCTCCCGATCCAGGCGACACTGGGATTTGTTGTTTCCTTGCCGGCGAGGTGATGTTCGGGTATGGTGACGCACCGGGTGAAGGGGGTCGGGTCACCTCGTCTTTGGTCGAATTCTCCCCCGCCAGGCCTTCGATGAATGTTTGTGAGGGAAAGCTGATGACATGTTCCCGGAAGGGTTCAGAGTAGTAGAGGCATTGTATAATTGAGTTGGCGTAGCTGGCGGAACTCTGGTCAGCATACTTTCATTCAACAGATCCTGTGTCCAACATACCACGTAGAACCATAATTCTCAAAACCGAAGTATTTATCGCTTCCATCTTCGCGCACAGGACCGGTGATGTTGGCCAGGTGCTTCTCCAAAGGTGTGGGGACTGGCGCATTCGGGTCCTTCTTTTGTTGAGTCGCACCCACTAACTGTGCAGGGCCGAACCCGGGCTTGAATTTGCCAAAGAACGACATGCTATGTCTGAGCTGGATGCAATCACCGGATCAGGCGCAGCATCAGCTTGCGGCGTGCACGAGCTGGCAGCAGCCAAGACCAGGATGGAGGTCCACGCGGATGTGGTGTGGGCGCTGCGGTCCTAACATCGGAAGCAGCGCCGCTGGATCGCGAGATGTCGCAGACGAGGCAGTGTACGGGTAATGAGACGGACGTGGGAGGTGGTCGAGATACTGTTTATCCGGAGGATCTGAGGTGGGCAGGCCGGGACGAGTACTGTACTGGGCGGGTGGGATGTTGTAGATGGCGTGATTCGAGGACGATGAACAGCGGGTATGGAACCAATTTGGAAGCTGGGACTGGTTATGGAGATGCTGGAGAATGGCGAATGGCGAAATTGGTGTGTGGTGGTGGTGGTGATATGCCGATGTCACGAAGCAGGGTGTTATGGTGACGGGTGCGGCGTAGTCGAGACAAACGGAGGCGTGAAGCTGCTAGCGGACTGCATGCGGAGAGCGGGCGCGGGAAGGATGGACGCAATGGGATGGATTCACGATCATCGGACGGTTAGGGAGATATGGCAAGAGTACGCGACATGTTCTATTGGTGTATATCTGTGCCGTGAATTGTCCCACGTGAAGGGTTTGGGTGAATGTTCAGGAAGCTGGAACTTGACAGGTATGTCGCCGGGACTGTCAGCGTAGGTACAGCACTGTACGCACCAATCCACATGTCGCCAGCGTGCGGCTCCATCGGACTTTAACTCAATCGGCGCCGACGTCATCAGCTACGGTAAGACCCCTTGTCTCGTCTCGGTTCGGCAGCAGGAGTGTGGAGCCGCATCCCCCGGAGATGAAGACGGATGCAGATAAGTGACTGGGTATGTCGCCTGTAGGTTACATACTTTGCATTTGATATCGGCCTACGTTACAAATTCGATCCGCGTATTCGTGTCCACCTACCGCAGCTGTACTGGACATGTGGCTCATTCAGTACCTGCACCACTAGTCCCAACCGACACATGGACGTAGCCCCCGCAGGCACGTGGCCACAAACGGCACACCAGAGATTTAGCCGCTTCGCGCTTAGCATCTAGATATCTCTGCAGTGCATGTGAGCAGTCTGGACGAACGGGGTGCATCTGCTGCGTGTGGCCCATGTATAAACGGAATTATCTGCTCCGTCATGAACACTGTATGATATCTGGTCAAATGAGTAGGTGACCCGGGTTCATTGTGCAGCGAATTGCGATGTGGCCGGTACTTGGCCGTCAAACTCGACGCAGTAAGATATCGTATCACAGTCGCTATGTCTTCGAAAGGGCGTTGCACAGCCAAATGGGCAGTCAGCAGACTTCCACTGTCCAAGTTGTGGATTGTATCTTAACCCATTCACAAATGATCATGGCGGATCAGGTGTTAAAGCACTTATCGTGCCTTTGCCGTCTTTACTTTTCCCACATCTCAAATCTTGGTCCTCTCCGAACGGCCAAGATTCTGACTGAATATGCCATGGTCTCGGCTTGTGCATAGCAAAATGAACTGTTGATCGTACTGTTATGCTATATGTACTGCAGTAAGGACAGGCATTTCAAGCATAGCAGCTATCACGTGACAGCGCGAATGGAAGCCTAGACCCTCCAGTATGCAGTACCCGACCACTCGAAAGATGGATCTATGTTTCGAAACAGCTCTGTCAACATCAATTGTCCCAGCCAGCTTCGCACACTTCCAGCATGGCATCCAACACATCCGAGCCGCGGCGACTGGCCACACTTCCCGGCTACGATACCGCGCCTGATATTTACGAAACCCCCGACTTGACCGACGACACTGCCACCACCTTGCGATCCCCATCGTCCGATCGAGGGCCCTCAGAAGCATCCGACACCAGCGAAGAAGACGATGGCGAAGACGATGGGAGTTACGGCATCAGTCGACGAAGACTATATCCGGAACGTGCAAGACATCGGTTTGGTGCCACGAGCGCAAGAGTCGAGACTCGGGGGGTGGATCTGAGTGATCGGGTGGATGGACGGAGGAAAGGCTACAGTGTGCGGAGGAGAGTGGGTGGGCCGGGAGACGAGGAAGAGGAGAGTCTAGAGCAGCGGATAGCGAGATTGAAGAGGGAGGTGGAGGAGTGCAAAGCTGAAGCAGAAAGGGAAAGAACCGGCAAGGCCGAAGCGGATGAAGGAGAGGCAGATCAAGTTGGGGATGACTTGGATGGTTTAAGCAAATTGCTCGCGAGCGTAGATGTCCCGGTTATGCATGCATCGAAGCGGAGATCAGCACTGCCGCCCGCCAACAGCTCAACAGATACACCAACTCCAGACAACGAAGACGACATTTCCGAAGAGCACCTCCTCACTCGTGTTACAGCCTTCGATTCTCGACTGGCTTCGCTTGAACAGATCCTCGGCACCTCGTCGCTCGACCCGACAAAAACAGATCTGATCTCCACCCCTCTCCTCCCCACCCTCAGCTTGCTCGACCAACAACTCAGCGCTCTAACGTCCGCGACCTCGCTCAGTAGTCTCGAAGCCGCCAGCACACGCATCGCCACGCTGCGCCGCGACGCGCATGATCTCGCCACCGCGCAGACCGACCCGGAATCCACACACCTCAGCGAAGAGGACCTCAGCAGTCTCCGCGCGCTGTACGCACTGCTGCCCAACCTGCAATCGCTCAGCACGACCGTTCCAAGCATCATTGCACGCCTACGGAGTCTGCGGACCTTGCACGGCACTGCGGCGACCGCCGCCCACGAGCTCGACGAGGTGGAGAAGCGGCAGGCGGAGATGGACAAGGAGTTGCAGGCATGGCGGCAGGGATTGGAGAGCGTCGAAGCGGCCGTGGCGGAGGCGAGCGAAGCCAACGGAAAGAATGGCCGGTTCGTGCAGGGCTGGGTGCAGGATCTTGAGGCGCGGATGAAAGCGTTAGGGAGATGACATGTTCTTAAAACATAAATTCAAGGCACGATGATCATGGAGAGCAAGATGAATGGGATAGACAGTCTTATAGACCACAGAATCTAGCGTCTAAACCCACCCATCATATATAC